>JAZKJV010004826.1:0-60894 GCA_037367405.1 Ottelia alismoides | reverse complement strand
TTGGATGATGAGCGACGGGTTCAAGCACAGGAAGTAACGTCAACGGGCCCACGCTCGCCGCGGCGCGCTCTGGCTGCTGTGCAGCTGCGTGGGGTGCGCTTGTACCTCCACGGGCTCGTCTGCACCGTCTGCCCACACCCGCTTGGTCTGGCCCGCGTGCGCGCCGGCGGCGGCACAACCGCCCAGCCGGCCCCGCTCGGTCCGTGCTGCATGCTGCTGCTGCTGATCCGCGTACTGCTGCTGCTCCATGTCCGACATATGCGCGTCGGTGCTGGGCTGGGCGGTATGGCGCGTTTGCCGGAAGAAGTCGAGAGCGCGGTGGCGCTGCCCTTGGCCTTGGCCCGCCGCTCCACCTCCGCTCGTGTCCTCGCTACTGGCGCCTGCGGCGCGCCTGCGGCGACGGAACATACTGCCCCGAGCGGCCATGGGATGAGGCTGCTGCCCTTGCTGTTGCTCCTGGGCGCCGTCCGCCACAGCCTGCCCTGGCGGCGGCGGCTCCTCGCTGCCGTGGCCAGCTCCCACCTCCGCCTCCGCCGCTGCTGCGTCTCGGCTGCTGAACTCCTGCTTGAAGAAATTCGGCAGGCCCTCTGCGTCTTGACTGTCAAGCAGCGGTGCCCGCGCCTGCGCTGCTGCGTGGCTGCTGCGGCGCATGAAGGTCTTAGCGGTGGCGCCAGAGCACCACCACCGCCGCCGCCGCCACGGTTGCTGGTGCTAGGCCTCTGCCGCATCTGGCCCCGCCTGGCCCCCGCCGGGTTCCCGGCCAGGATCGTCCACTATGACTAGGTCTATGGCTTGGTCCTGGCGCTGCTGCTGCGCTTGGCCTGCAACGCAAGTGGGGAAGCCGCAACCACTGCGAGTGGGCGGTGTGCCACAACAGTAATGGGCTCCGACTGTGTCAAAGCCGCTTGCCAAGGCGATGCGGACACCACCCAGAGACGCCTCGGCGGCGCAAGCACAGTATCAAGCATAGCCCGGCAAGCAGGGCGGGACCGGCCCTATGCTGCGACGACGCCTGTAACCGAACAACTGGCAACTGGGCCCTGTACAAAAACCCGCTGACCCACATCCTGCTGAAATCGCTTACCGCACTGCCCCGACTTGTGCGCGGCCTTTGGCGCCCGAGGCGGCTGCTGCATGGCGGGCCCAGGTCCAGGCCCGTCCGCCTTGGTCGCGGGCTCCCTGCAAGCAACGCGTTGTGTGTGCCAGCGGATGATGGCAGCCGGCATGTGCAATTCCGTTCAACCACTCTCGGTAGCCGCACAGTTGCACACGACCAGTACCCAGCGAGCCAGAGGCAGGAGGCATTGTCCTGAGCAACATGCGCGCAGCACGATGGCGCCAGTGCGCTGGATGACACCAGTGCGCTGGTGCGGCAGACAGACAGACGCATGTCGAGCGAAGAAAATGCAGGGAACAGGCGATGAATCCCAACGTTCCACAAGGACACCAACCCCAACGACCGAAACCCACGCAACTTCCAAGGCAAGCTGGCTAGGCCACAAGCCCGAAACGATACATGGCATGGGCAGGGAAAGCGACAGACCAAAGGCGCCGCTCACATACATAGCACCTGAATGCGCTTGCCCAGCCCAGCTGTCGGCATAACGGCGTCTCGACACCCCTCCCAAACGCAGTCAAGCCAGCGGCCAGCGAGCGCGCCACACCTGCCGTCACCCCGCAGCACACGGAACTGCTGCTGCTGGTCCGCGCCGCCGTCCTCGTCCTCCTTCATGTGCGAGTCGCTTTCCCCCTTGTCGTCCTCGGGAGCGGCCGCAGTCGCTGCCGACCCATCGCTGCGCCTGAGCGTCCGCCTCTTGCGCTTGTCTGGGCTGGCGCTGGTGAGGTCCACCGCCACCGCCTCCTGCTGCTGCAACACAGCAGAGGCATCGCCAAGACGTAGCCGGCTTGTGCAACCCCGCATGCCCGCGGGCCGATTCCGCACGTCGTGACGACGGCAACAAAGAGCTCTGCAGCTGTAACCTTGCGACACGGTAGGGGCCCACAAAGGGTGCGGAAATGTGCCTGCGGTGCCCCAACGCATACAAACGACGGGGCCAGCCAGCCTACTGTATTGAAGTAACACGTTCCCATCAGCGGAGGGGAGGCAGCGGCAGGAAGTGCGCCTTCTGGGCCAGTAGCGCCGACTGCCTGGGCGGCTACATCCTCACCTCCGGGGGGCGCGCCTGCGCGGGGCCCGGCCGCCGTGGCAAATAGCCCTTGCCGTGTCATAGCCGCTGCGCGTGTTGTGGCCGTGCGGCGCCAGCAGCATCTTCGCCGCGTCCTCGTATGGGCCGTTGTCCTGCATGGCAGTACGACATGCAAATGAACGCGGATGAGCATCCACACGCCTGGGCGCCTCCTCCAAAAGCACTGCGTAGCCTGCATCCTCGACGAAAGCTACAGCATGTAAGCAGTCAAGTCGATGACCCTTGGCTTGCAGCAGCAGCAGCACCCGTCATCCTCGCCGCCAACCACCTAGCAGCAGCAAGCCTAACCCGCAAACGACTGGAGCCCAACCCCACCCTTCCAACCTCTGACAGCAGCTGTAGTCGGCTCTAACCCCAACCCCTCCCCCCACTCTGTTCCCTAAAAGCCCCGGCCAAGGCTGACGTACCTCTGAAGCCGCTGCGTTCCGCCGCTTGGCCGGCAGCGGCTGGTAATCATCGTCCCCGTTGGACAGCACGTCGTAATCTGGCGTGGACGGGTCGGGCTCCCCGCTGGTGACGGCCATGTAAAGCACGTACTCCTCCGGCGGCAGGTAGCGCTGGCCAAGCCTGCAGATTGGGCGAGGCGCAGCGCGGTGCGGGGTGCTGCACATAGCATAGTACGGTGCGACCTGTGTGCCCCGCCGCTGACTTTCTAGTCAACTGGGACTCCCACATACGCCCGAACCAGTACTCAACAACCACACATACATGGCTGAAACTAGAGTGCATCGACGGCATAGGCGCGCGTGACGGACACCCTGCAGCTATTGCTGTGGGCATCCAGCTGAGTTGCGTAACAGCGATCGGCCGTGGCGGATACCGGATATGGCACCTACTTTTCTCCGAGTCGTCGTAGCGCTTCATGGCGTTCTCAATCACCTCGCGGTGCGGGCCCTCCTGCGGCGACTGCGTATGAAGGGCACGTTCCGGGGAGCACATCGACACAGGCAACGAAAGGACGCATACTGGCCGAAGGCCACAAGGTGTGTCCAGATATCCTAACTAGCGGCTATGTCACAGCTCGGCCTTCAACCCGATAGCATACCCGATACGCATACGCTGATAACACTACTACAGCGGACAGCCAGTCGCTGAACATGCTCGTAACACAGATGGTCTCACGCTGTGCACATAGTCGTGCGATGCAGCACAACACAACAGCAAGGCAGGAGCCTGCCGACGTGCCAACCAATCGACGCGTCACGCCCCACCCATCTCCTCCCAGCACGATCCAGGCGGTTTCCAAACTCCACCCGCCCGGCCCCGCACACACCTGCTCCTTCATCAGCTCCAGGATCTTGTAGCGCAGGGTAGCCGCGCAGCGCGCCCGCGTTGTGCTTCTTGACCACAGCCGCTGCATGAAGGACTCCTCCACCTGCGGCCGCACCCACGGCCCGGACACCTGCGCGCGAGTGCGTGCGGCAAGTACACATGGCACACACATGGCGCGGCGGATCGATGTCGGACTTGGGGACTGTTCCGCCGAGCCCATCAGCAAAGGTGGCTGTACCGGTGTCAGGTAGAAGGCGCGCACCACCCCCACGGGGCGGGGCGCTCATTCGGGAAGGCGCAGGGGGCTGCTCTTTGGCTGCATGTGCGGCGCGCACATCCTACAGCCGGCGCCCAGGGGTCCCACAGGAAGGCTGCTGCTGCTGCTGGTGCGGTGACGGTGCAACCACGCCGCTGCTAGCCCTGCAGCACGACGCACCGTCGGCGTTGGTGTTCTCCAGCATAATGTACACCCGGGTCGCCCCAGACGAAGAACTCCATGTAGCACAACAGGAAAAGCCGCAGTCGCAGTGGTTGTCCTGGCGCGGCAGCCGCGACGTCCATCTTGACACCCGGCAAGCTGTCGGCGTTGAACAACACGGGGGGCAGCTCCTGGCGCTGCTCTTCCTCCAGCTGCAGGGGAGCGGAGAAGGGGGCGGGAGCGGCGCTTGCACACGAACGCGTTCGGGCGCATGCCGGCGTGGGATCTAGTGCTGGAGCCCCAACGGTGCGGGTGGTTAAGACGTCAGCGCGGTTAGGCACCGCCTAACACAAGTCCGGCCACATAATCCAACAGAGGGATGGCAAAGGAACACCGCTGCCCTGTCCATTATCAGCTCGACGCGTTGCCACAAGAGTACGCCTTTTGTACTTCGTCGCCAGGTCCCTCACCCGCACCCGCACGCGCACCGGCGCCTGTGCCCTGCTCTCCAGCTGGCGGTTCTTCCACGCCGTCACGCGGGAGGGGTGCTGGTCGTCCTGCAGCTTGCGCCGCACTCCATGGTCAGGTAGTTGCGGATGCTGTTGAAGATCGCCGAGGGCATGTGGCTGCCTGTAACCGCAGTTCGGAAGGAATGGCCGCAGCACAGTGGGAGACGTGGCAATGGCTGAATGCGGCGGCTAGGATGAGACTCTCTTGCGCGGTGTGACGTCCGTCCATCACGCATACACAGGCTCGCATGGCTGAGAGAGTGTGCACACTGCGCACAACAGGCACGCCCTGGACAAAACAAGGGGAGTATGTTGAGATCTTACGACGACGTGCACGGGCGGAGGGTGAGCGCGCGGCTGCACTGCGGACGTGCGCAGCACGTCCTACAGCTCAACTGCCTCTTGGCTGGGCGCGGGCGCTAAGCGCTATGCCGTTCGCCGCCGCACCTTCCATGGGAGTCTAGGTGCAGGATGACCGGGTCCCCCGCGCGGCCGCCGCTGTCCGCGACCTTGTAGGGGTGGCAGATGACGGCCAGCGACCAGTGAAGCACGTCGTGACCGGCACGAGATGTACTCCTTGTCGAAGAGGTCAATGCCCTGGGCGAATCAAGGTGGCAGTGAAAGCCCCACAGTAGCGGCTAACGGAAATGTGAAGCTCGGCAATTCAAGGGCAAAGAACGTCAGGCTGCTGCGCTTTGGTCGCGTCCCACAAGCGGCGCTCCCATGGAGGCATACATCGGGCGCAGGCACGCGTCGACACAGCGACTACTGGCAGGCTGCAGCAAGCGCCCGAGACGCCGAGTGCACACAACAACGCACACCGCCTAACGGGAGGCGCCCATCTGCTCCGGCGCCGCGGCCCCAGCCAGCAGGCGTCATACCCAGCGGCTTACATGCTTGGCTGCGCAACAACCAACGTCCTGCCCTTGCGCGCGGAGCTTGGTGCCGCGCCTCCCTCCCTCCGTGTCCTCCTTGCCCCGCCCCTGCAGCCCGCCCGTCCGCCGCACGCCACCTTGGTCCACTTCTTGACCCGCTCGTGGTCCTTCTGCATCTGCTCCTCCTTCGACAGCAGCCGCTTGCCCTTGAAGTCCTCGTTGAGCTTCTTCAGGAAGAAGGTGTTGAAGAAATGGTAGCGCTTGCGCACTTCCTCGGGCAGCGACAGCTCGATGTGCCTGGCAGAATCGGGAACGGAGGAAAGCACATCAACAGGCCGGGAGTTACGAGGGCAGTGCAGTTTACCTGGCCGCGGTGCAGAGCGCCTGCGGATCCATATAGGATTGGTCAGGCTTTGCAGCTGTCCCTTTCCGGGTGGGCGGGTTCTTTTGCATGGGTTTCAAAGATTGGAAAGACAACAAAGGATTGGCGCTTATGCATACATCCGTACGGGGCAACCCAACCATGCAAAAGCGCACGGCAGGCGGGCTGGGGTAGGCATAGCGCACGCCCATGCGAAGGCGGCTCCATAAAGCTTGCCAATCGGTAGTTTGGTGACTTGGTCAACGAGTAAAGCCCACGACCACGACAGGAGCAGACAAGCAACCACCGGCAGCCTTCAGCGAAGGCGACCTGAAAGCCCTGCAAACGCCGCATTTGTTGCGCCATCAGCGCATGTCCTCCTGGCTCACTTGATGTAGTAGTCGATGCAAGTGTCGTTGAGGAACTCGGTCGGCTCCAGCCGCGCCAAGTCCTCCGCGATGATCTCCCCGAGTGCTTGCCGCCCTGCGGGGGGAAGTTGCACTTGAGGCCGCGCAGCTGCGTCGTCAATGACCTACGGCAAGGGAGGGCGGCAAGGGAAGCACAGGGCTGACCACCATGACCCGAAGCAGCACTGCTCGATGCGCCGTCCTGCGTACGGCTTGCTCACGTGTCAGGCTCCAGGGGGCCAAGTGCAACAGGCTCCTCCATTGCTGAGTGAGATGGCGATACAGCAGCATGATGCAGGCATGCGTGGGTGCACAGAATGAAAGCGAAGCACATCAGCGTCCGGGCGCACATGACAGACTGTCTTTGATGGTATGCTGCCCCGCATCTGAAGTATTGTGCAAGTGGTTTCGGCCCACATCGCAGCAGCACTGTGGCAGGCCAGGCTGAGACCGGGGAGGCGCGTACCTGAAGGCTGACCCACGTGTCGACGTGCGCGCGACGGTGCTGAAGGGCCGAGACGATCCAGGGCCGGGGCCAGGCGGCTGGGAGCGCCTGGCTGCCGCGCCGCCGCTGCCATCACCGCCCTCCTCATCTGAATCATCAATCGTGATTGGCTCGTCCTGCAGGTGGTTCGATTCATAGTACCAGGTTTACGCTAGGTTTGTCGTACTATCGAACCTATTGATTCGGCTAGGTTCTGTAGATCTATAGCGGGTGGCATGTGATACTCGCGCCAATGCCACGCCAACGTAAGCAAAACCAAACGCGCGCCAAGCCCGCGCCACTTGCACGTGCAATGCTGCAGAGCGCCAGAATACTCCCGGAACCGGAAACCGTACAGGGCGAAGGCAAGGAGACGCAGTGCTGCAACAGCCACACACCTTCTCGTTGCCTTGGCTGCGCAAGGCTGCGCCGCTGTTGCGTGGCAAGCCGCGCCTGCTCCGGCCGCTTCTGCTGCTCCTCCTGCAACTGCGGCCGCTTGCGCGAGCCGCCGGCGCCGGCGGCGATGTTGCCTTGATCGTGACCGAAAACGACGATGCCGGAACGCCATGGGGTGGCCGCTTCATAGGTGCGGGCTGGGGCCTTGTGCCTATGCCCGTCCCGGGGTCCGTCGATGTCCTGGGCCCTTGGCTGGGGCCTGCGGACATGCATCCAGCGATGCGCAGCATCCTGTTCGCACCCTTAAGCCTGGCTGAGGTCCACCAGCCAAGTCTTCGAAAGGTCACGCGCTCACGCGGACATCCCCTCCCCCTCAAGGTGCGCAAGGGGCCGCGGCTGCGCCGGTACCCCGCCACCCGGGTCGGCACGTGCAATTCTGAGGCATTTCTGAGCTACATCTGTGCGGCGGTAGCTCGGCATGCTGAAGCGCCAGGCACAAAGCTCCCTACACCCCGCCACTGCTGCCTACGTTGGCGCGGCAAAGCTGTACCTGAATCGTCGCTTGCCCGGCAAGCTTCTGCCCTTGGCCCGCAGGGCCAGGCTCTTGCTGCCTGCGCTGTCGCTTCGAGTCTTCCAGGACTCTCGCTTGGCCTTGGTGGCACTCCTTGCAGATGACCAACCCGTGCTGCAACAATGGGTCGATGGCGGCGCATGGCGCAGGACGTTGACCGTTGCGCTCGGTCCCGCGACGAAACGGCCAACCAAGGGCGCGGAAGTGCATCACGTACCTGTTCGCGAGAGTGTAGCTCCTCCTTCCCCTTGCACTGGCCACACGATGTGCACGGGGGACAGCACTCCTGCAGACTGAGAACATGCCTGCCACGGTGCACGGTAGCGAGAAAAGCGCATCAGCGGCCACTACCTGCTCGCAAGTCGTCATGCCCACAACGCAGGTGCGCCGCCGACACGACCACTGTAGGGTATGCTGGACACACGTCAATAACTGCTGCTCAGCAACGTACCTCGTCATCGTGCATGAGCTCGTCCTTGCGTTTGAGCTGCCCGCATTCCGAGCACTTCCTGCAGGATACAAGGATCAACAGCAGCAGTTACAATGTGTGCTAGGCTGTACGCACTTACAAGTGATGAATTGATGCACAGCCAAGGGACGTGCTGGCAGGGGACAGCACACAGCCAATGACGATAGGCCGGCATACGGAAACCATCACCCCACCCAAGGGGGGCCACCCAGTACAACAGGACTGGCGGATGTGCATGGACTGCGGGACTGGGACAGCGCTTCAGCGGCGATAGCAAATGGGCGGACCCCACCACATCAAGCGTGAGCCGGACGACGGTGTTGCGCTGGGGCTTCGGAAGCTGCCCTTGGCCGGCGCCGCCGCCGCCTGTACAGCACGAAGGGACATGCAAAGCAGCCTTAGGCGTGACAACCTTACGCCAGACAGCGTGCAGGGCGCTGGCGTGCCCACTGGTGCCCGGCGCGTGCATTCGAGATGTACGTGAATCCATAAGCGCCACTCGTTCATAGACTTTCTGTTCAACCGACTGTTGATCTTGGGTAGCTGACCTTGTGGCCAATGGCGCCTGTCAAGCAAGGCCGTGCACAAGGTGTCGCACAAGCAGACATACAGGCGCTGCCGCGAGCCGTCCGAAACCGCACACGGTGCGGGCCAAGCTACCACTTTACCAGCACGCTGCACGGCACGTACCCTGCACCGCTTGCCCTGCGGCCGCCTGAAGCATCTTGTATCCGTGGGACGCCCTGCCGCCGTTCTGCAGGCAAGGCTACAGCGCCGCAGTAACTCTACCGGCGCGGCGTACTGCTTTTGCGCGCCGCCTGAACAAGGGGGGTTGATACCAAAAGAACATGGTGCGGTGTTGGTTGTTTGCACGTCATGGCATGCATGTCCGCCATGCAACACATACAATGAGCAGGCATGAGTAGGGAAGCTAAGCAAGCGTTGCATACCGCGCGCGCTCTGCCGCCGCGCTGCTTACCCCCGGTGCGCCTGATGGCATCAGGCCAAGATTCCCACGCCGCCCCTGCGCCCTCTGACCATGCTGAGGTGCTGGGACCCGCGTGCGCACCGCTGGGGCCTGCGAGACGGACCTGCTGCTGCGGCCCGACTTGAGCCACAGCCTCCGTCGCCTGCTGCTGCTGCTGCTGGGACGGCTGCTGCTGGACGGCTGCTGCTGTGGCTGCTGCTGCGGCTGCGTGCACGAGCCTCGTCGAGGTTTGCCCTGACCTGTATGAGGTTTGCGTGGACGTTAGAAAGGGGACAGACAACACTCCCACGTGACGAAAACGGCACGTCGACAGCGGCATGCATGCAGCACGCATGCAAACGTGTGCGCACCAACGGCGTGCATGCACATGATGGTTTGCGTGCGCCACGGACGCGGCGTCCGGCGTCGTTGCGCGCGCATGGAACAGCTGCTTAACCGAATGGAGCCACACGGCCGGCGAAGCCGCTGGCGACAGCGGCGGAGGGGCCGGAACCTCCGACGCCAGGGTTTCCAGGCTACAGTGCTCGTGCAGGCCCAACAGCGCACCCAAAGCCTGCTCGAATAGCCTCTTCGGATCAACTGTTAGTGCGCTGCGTGACTTGCTGACGCAGTTCTGGAGGAGCCTGGACATCTTTTCGTACAGCTGCTTGAGGGCCGCGGCGCCGAGCTTTCTGTCCGCGGCGGCAACGGAACCCTTAGGGATAGAGGCCAGATCTGTTCATACCCTTGCAGCTCCTTTAAGTAAGCTTTAGCCGCCTCTGCAGGGGTCTTCACGTCACGCACCGCACGCTCAGGCTTAAGTCGTCGTCGTCGCCTGGAGCTTGCATCTCTGCGGCAGATGCCCTTGAGCTTACGAGCTGGTAATACGACGGCAAATCAGGTATGCTCATAGCGTAGCCCTGCCCATGGGATCTGCGCAGGCCGCTTGGCCCGATTCTGCCAGCACGGGGTGCAGAACCCGTGTTGGTCGGCCAGCACCCTGCCCAATTACCCCTAGGTGGCACCAAGCCTTCTGATGGATAGGTCTCACAAAATGTCACGCTGGAAGCTGCTAATAGAGGGCAAGAACGCCAAGGTCAGCCAGAAGGCTTGTCCAAAAGGTTAGGTCCGTTTAAAGCTTCGATCGTTAGAAGTCGATCGTTAGAAGTCCTGCAAGCTCTCTGTCATAATCTGGCTTAGCCAGTCACTCACAGAACCTTTGACCATCAGGAAACTCAGCGACCGTATGCACAAGTACGCGTGCTGGCTCGGCGGGAAAGATGGAATACCCGTTAGCAGAATGCCATATGGCCCTCGAACGAGCACGCTGTTTCGGAGGGAAGGGCGCGAATGCGCGCCAACAGGTCAACAATGACAAAGCACCGTACACGTACGCTACACCTAGTCGGCGCGCAGCAGCGCGCAGTCAGTGCCTGCGATCACGGCGCGTGCGCACTCTGAGCAGACACCTGTTGCCGGGGAAAGAGTCCCACGCGCCCACCCTGCAGCACATCTTGGCGCTGTAATGCGTGTGCTAGGGGACAAGCCCCTAGGTCAGCCGTACGGCGGCAGGGCGTCGGCGGCGGGAGCGCCGGCGGCGGGGCCCCAAGGCGCCGCCGCCGCGAGGGCAGCAGATGCCGATCAGGGTCCAGGTATTGCTGAAGGGTGCTGCTGCAGCGCATCTGGCCCTTAGACATCAGCGCAGCTGGAGTAGCGCCGGCGCGCTCATCAGCCTGCAGGGTGCCCCGCCGGAAACTGTGGCCGGTTTCGCCGGCGTCGCACGCCATAGCCTTGCCGTTGAGAGCATCGGCGCTGGTGTACGGCTGCGGTTTGAAGCCGGTTCGGCCGGCGTTCAGAGGCCGGAACACGCAGTCAGTAACGGAGTGCCTGCTGCGGCCGCTCAGGGCGAGGAAGGACGCCAGGCGCTGGACAAAGCACAGTTTCGGGTCTGAGTGCAGCCCCTTGTAGGTCTTCGCCTCGAGAGGAGCGATGTAGAGCGTGAGCTCGGCGGGGAAATGGTCAGACGCCGGATCTGGCAGAGGGAAGCCGCGGTACGGCCGGCTGGGGTCGGTCCCATCGCGGAAGTCCAGCAGACGCAGGCGGCTGGCGTCGTGGCCACTCATGGAGTTATGCCACATGTACAGGCACGGCCAGAGCGTCGCGGTAGAAGGCGAGCTGATTCAGAGGGGCCGCGCTAGAGGCGGCTCCCGTCAGGTAGGCTGTCGTGTACGAACGCGTGATCGTGCGATTTGCGTGACGGCAGTAGCGCCGTACATTCCGTCCCATCCTTGTCTGGTCGTACTTGGCTGTAGTAGGGTCGATCCTGGAGGTTTGATGTAGCTTTGGCGTGCCGCCGTCGGCTGCGCCGTCCGTCTGCGTTTCCGTTCCGCTGCGACAGTGCATTCATAGGCGCCTGCTAGGCCCTTGTGCCGCGCCTTTCGTCTCTTATGTGTGGTGGCTACGACGGCTGCTTCGCCGTAGGCGGGGCAGCCCCTCGCACTCAGCACTGCTGCGGCTGAGCCAACCACTGGGCTGATTGAGGACGCGCGGCTGCGTTGCGCGTCAAGTGTTACAGGGAGGGCCCGAAACAGGCCAGGTGCCTTCTGCGCACCAGCGGCAGACCTGATAAGTGCACCCCGCGCTGCTTGCGGCGGTGCTGTTGCAGGGTAGCAGCGGGCACGCAGACCGACCCACCAACGGCCGACCTTGCCAAGGCCACCGCGGTGGCTGGCGCGGTGCGCGCCGCCGCCATGCCGCATGACGATGAGGTGCCACACTGGTTAGCTAGCAGGGCGGCACGCCCTGCGCTGCCGTGCACACCGCCCTCGCTGGAGCTGCAAGCGTTCAGGGAGACAGTGCCGCCTGACTTGTTCTTCCTAAAGAGAGACACCTTTGCGCTGCACATCAACGGCAATATGTACAGGCCAGACCTCAAAATGCTTGATTGTGGAGCGAATGTCTTCGGCATGGACTACCGCTTTGCACAGCGCAACGGCATTCGCTACGGCAAGTCCCCCGTGGGGGTGCAGCCCTCGCATGGACCCGTTGCTGAGGTTTTGGGCGCCTTGGTGGGGCCAGGCATCTACGCAGTGTTCGCCCCTGATCACCCGCTCTACGCCACCGCGGTCAAATGCGGTTTGATCCTGATCCTGGACAGCGGGCCCAACCAGGTGTACGACGTGTTGATCGGCAACCCTGAGATCGTGCCGATCGGCGGCTACTACGACCCGTACCCGGACTTCCAGTTCCGCTACCGGCCGTACTTGCTGCACGGTGCGAACGACCCGGACACGCAGCACAGCCTGCCGCTTGAGCCGCGCGCCGCACACGCAGGCGCTGATGCGGAGTGCGAACGCGTTGCGGCACATCAGCGCGAAGATGATAGCGACGGCCATAGCGCTGGCCCCAGCGCGCCGCCGCCTGCCCCAGGCGTGCACCCACAGGTTAGGAGTGAGCCGGCAGCCAGCGACTGCACCTTCGCGGCTGACGGGGAAGAGCAGCCGCAACCACAGGCGCGCTGCGCAGAGCCCGCCGGTGGTAGTGCCGACGAGGCGACTGACGCAGCCAGCGCCGCAGGTGACGACGAGGAGGAGGCTCAGGAGCCACCCATGCCGCAGCGCGCCAGGCGCATGTGGGCCACGTTCCTCCGTGACTGCGCACGGCCTTTCATGTGCCTTAGGCCGGTGCTGCTGCTCCTCTTGTGGCCGCTGCTGGCCGGCTTCGTGAAGACGGCTGAGTGGGCCGACGCCGAGCCCGCAAAGCACACGCCAGTGTGCGCGCCTCCAGCACCCACGCGCCGCCAGCGCTACGAGCGGCGCGCGGCGCGGAAGCGGAAGGACCCAGAACAGCCTGCTGCGCGGTGGAAACTGCGCATACCGTTACGCGCGCTAGCTGCGCTCCTGCTCGGCCTCTTGATGTGCGGCAGCATTGGCGTCGCCAGCGCCGCGAGCGCCGCATGGGGCTGGGGATGACCTGGTCGACGCCTTCGCTGGCAACTCAGCTTTCTGGTGATATGTTGTACACACGCGCGCAGGAGGTCAGGCGCATTCATGCGTGACCTTCACGCTTCCTGAGGGCCACAGCCGCGTGCCGCCCGACAAGCTGTACGTCAAGGACCCGCTGCACGGGTGGGTGCACGGCAATCGCCCAGACTTCACGCTAGACCAAACAGCGAGGTTCAGAGAGACGTTAGTCGAAAACAGACAGCGTTCGCGTATTCCATGAAGGATTTGAAGGGATCGGAAGGGCCGTTTTCAATCAACCTGACGCACGACAAGCCCATCATCTCGCCGCCGCGCCGCCTCTCGCGGCTGGACGTGAAGCGCAAAATGCAAAAATGCGAGGAGCACGGCGATGCAGGCATCATCATGCCCGTCAGGCGAATGCAACTACGCCTCCTGCAGACCGTTTCGCTGACCCCAACCCCGTCGTCGGGCTGGGGGAACGGCCACGCCCGGACCCACGCCCAGCGCCTGGGGGGACGAACGTCCGGGCATGGCGCTTGAGCCCGACGGCGCGGTTGATGCGCTGCGCACGGCCTGCATGCTGTTCGGCGCTTCAGAGTCGGCAGAGGCGGCTCGGCCCGCGCCTGACGTGTAGACGACCCTAACATACGCCACTACGCGGCGCCACTACGGCGGCAGACAATCGCCGTCAGGATTTACCACTACGTATAACTGCCACTACTCCCAGCGACGAGCGGCTGCATGAGTGGGGCAAGCTCTGCGGAGGTGTGGAGGAGACGGACGTTGCGCCCTTGCTTGAGCAGCTTGACTTCTCTTTCGTGTCGTCGGTGCTGAATCCCTGGCCAAATGCCGGAGTGACTGCTGTGTTCGAGGCAGCAGGCTGCGAGGTCGTGAGCCCGGTGCGCAGCTCGGAGGTGCCAACGTGCCTGGCAGATGTAGCGCCGTTGCGGCCTGCGTACTACAAACGGCTGCCCAGGCTGGCAAGTGTGACGCCGTCGTCATGTGCCCGCACCTCTCATTCGGAGCTGGAGCTGCCGCTTGCTGCGCAGTACGCGCACACTGTTGTCTGCGCCAACGTGAGCGGATACTAGCTCACACACCCTTCGCCGGCGCTGATGAGCTGGCTTGGCCAGCTGCGCAGGGAGAAGCGCCTGCACGTCCTTGTAGGTCCGCCGGTTGGGCAGCATGCCTTCCGTGCCGTCTGGGTCATCGTCTTCGCGAGCACGGCGATTGCCAACCGCATGCTCAAGCCCACCTTCAAGCCTACCACCCTGCTGCTGTAAGGCATGGGTGGGTGCCGACCCCAGATGGCCGGCTGTACACATCCACCGACGCGTTTTGCTAGATTTGCGAAGCGTTTTGCGTAGTTTCGCGCCTGCGCATGATTTCTTCAACCATCGTCGTCACCTGAGCTTCTGGACTTCTGCTGTACATCGTCAACACCATGGGCACATCAACTACACGGCGGCTGGCGGCACAAGGATCGCGAGGCAACGGAGCATCGGGCCTTTGGGGAGCTCTCCGCGTCATCAAGCGCCGCCGTCTAGCTGGGGGGAATGAGCCTCAGCTCGTTGCGCATGCACTGTGTTTGGTCAAGTCACGCGCCTCAACGTGACAGCTGTCGTGTACGAACGCGTGATCGTGCGATTTGCGTGACGGCAGTAGCGCCGTACGTTCCGTCCCATCCTTGTCTGGTCGTACTTGGCTGTAGTAGGGTCAATCCTGGAGGTTTGATGTAGCTTTGGCATGCCGCCGTCGGCTGCGCCGTCCGTCTGCGTTTCCGTTCCGCTGCGACAGTGCATTCATAGGCGCCTGCTAGGCCCTTGTGCCGCGCCTTTCTGTCTTGCCGGCTACGGCAAGACCCTGCAACAGCACCGCCGCAAGCAGCACGGGGGCACTTGTTAGGTCCTGCCGCATGGTGCGCACGAAGGCACCTGCCTGTTTCGGGCCCTCCTCTGTAACACTTGACGCGCAACGCAGCCGCGCGTCCTCAATCAGCCCAGTGGTTGGCTCAGCCCGCAGCAGTGCTGAGTGCGAGGGGCTGCCCCGCCTACGGCGAAGCAGCCGTCGTAGCCACCACACCCCACATGAGCCCTCAGCCTCGTTGCGCATGCACTGTGTTTGGTCAAGTCACGCGCCTGAACGTGACAAGGCAACCAGTAGAGCCGGTCTTGTCCGGCAGCATAGGCACCGCCGGTATGGCCTCCTGGCCGTAACGATGCGCCAGGCGCCGGTAACCGCTGCGGTACCGGCTGACGGAGTCGGAGGCATGAAACCAACAATAAAGCTCGTCGTTCGAAGGTCCCAACCGACAAACAGAAAACCCCAGTCCGAAAACTCATGTTTCAGTCTGCACTAGTGCCCAGCAGATAGCCGAGACGCGACCGCCGCCGCTCCCAGCCACTGCAACACCCCGCCATGCGCCAGCCAGAAACCACAGAACAGCGGACGACGCCAGGCCACGCCAGAACCACCAGCCGCCTAGTTAAACTCTGACTTCTATGGTTACATGAGAAACGGCCATCTACCATCTACCATTTACCATCTACGTCGGTAGAGGGTCGTACAACCCGGTACGGCCGAGGAGGCTGAAAGCGGTACTCAGGTGCCCCAACGCGATGTTGAAGCGCTAGCCTTGGGCCGCGGCCGCGGTGTGCGTGGACCCAGTGGGTCTCCATGGACACCAGCAGAGCGTCGGGGGTGAGGTGCAGTTCGTCAGGTATTGCCCCAAGCCATGTTGGCCGCCTCGCGAGCGGCGATGGTGCGCTGCTCCCAGCTGTTGCTCACGACCTCCCGGGCAGACACGAGGCCAGCTTCCCAGATCGCGGTGCTGCAGGCGGGGTCGCGAACAGGCGGCGCCGCAGGCTCAGAGGGTGGGAAAGACGCCGCCAGGCTGGGCCCGAGGCTGGCAGCAGCGTCGACTGCAAGCGGCTGTAGCCGATGCGCGTCCCGCGGGTCGGTCAGGAAATGCCTGGAGGCAGGCGACTAGCGGAAACGTACGCCTAAGGGCACGCGCCGCGAGACAAACGGTAGGGAGAAAGACCCTACCGGCGCGGTCGGCGGCGGGTCGCGGAAGCGTAGGACGACCAGGGGCGGTGCAGGGCTGCGGACAGCGGACGCCGGTACGATGCGGACGGCGTCGACCGGAAAAGAGGCAGGCCCGGAGGGCCTGGAAGGAGGAGGACGGAGGCGTAAGTGGCACGAGCCCCTGCGCCCCGCAGCGCCAACCGCAACACCCAAAAAGGGGGGGGGGCTCGCCGGAGGCACACAACGACGGCCGGGCGCCAGAACGCGGCGACCACGGGGACGGAAAGGAGGCCGTAAGGCAACAAGAGCTTAGTGGCTTACCGCGGGAGAGGATGCCCCACAGCGGTTTGCATCTCGGCGGGGGAGCGCCAACGCCGCGGAGGACGGGCCTCGGGGGAGGTACGCGGCGGCCGTGACTGACGATGAGTCACTGTGGGTCGTCGTACGAGCTTTTGGGGTCTTCACTTGGCCCGTCAGCGGCCTTTGAGAGCTGGGCGAATTTACAGGAGGAAGCGGAGCGGGCGGAGCGCGCCGGGTGCAGCGGACGCCTGTGAGCCTCGCGCAATCTCGAAGAAATCGCACCCAATCAAGGTTGGCCAAGTGGACTTCGGAGCCACGTACAGATGACGTGCCGCTAGGAAGCGGAGTGCAGGTCACGTGGACCCACGTGGGTGTTCTGATGACCCCACACAGCACGATCTGCCGTACCGTACCGTAGGTACTGCGGCGCGCCGCTCGTACGTGGGTCATGCTTTGATGCATGCATGTGCATCGTGTCGTTGTAGTTGGCGGTACCATCCCGACGAGGGTTCATGCATGGCACCATGCGTGTATGGCACCATGTGACCTGTCTGTCAGTGACTGTCGCAGCGGGGCGAGGCCTTGGCCGCCAACGCAAGCAGAAGAGGGTCGCAACACAAGCTCCGCGCTTCATCGGCAGCAACACTCCGTCCGGCGATGCCATTTCCGCCACGAAAGGCGCTGTCGCTCAATACACGGCCCCACACAGTTGCAGCGAGGGGTGAAGTGCTGAGAAATCATGCCCGCGATGTCGCCACGACTTGAAGCCTAAGCCACATACCTGTATGCATACGTACGGATGACCGTCACTCCGGCTATAGAGCGGAGAGTTGCGGTGGCCTTCAGGCTTTCGTGCCGTCTGGGTGAGCATGTCCGCGCCAGTGCTAATGAGGCGCTCTGCCCTTGCGAGGTCTGTTCGCGCTGAAGGTGCAGCTGCAGCAGACGCGAAAAGGTGCAGACCAAACGCTGCGCCGGCGGCGGCGCTGGGGTCGCAAGGTGTGCGCGCCGGTTATAAGCGGCTATTGCGGCCATGCCTTTGAGCGTATTGGCAACCGTATGAGGCCGAGCAGCCGTGCGGGGAACGGAGCCGGGACCAAGCGTTGCACAGCAGTCGGGGGCCTAGGGCAGCGCGGAGTTGAGGATGAATCCACACATGGTCGGCGCGCGCGCGCGAGCGCAGTCCCACATCCCTGGACTTCTGCCACAATGGTCACAGCGCGACCACAGTGCCTGGCACCACGGCAGCCTTATACTCTGCGATGCTCACGGCATGCAGCCTACTGGGTTATGCTCCGTCCACCGCAGCCGCATTGCTGATAACCCTGCAATTCATCATCTGAGTGATTCCCCGCTAGATCAGTTGCCTTCAGCGGGACCTGCCGCAACATGCCGCATGCACAGCCCACCATCCTTGTCACGCACATTCCGCAGTTGGCTATTCGGAAGCAACAGAACCTGTGAATCACCAGTCAATGAGGGGCCGTGCGAGAGCTACAGAACTATTCAGCTAGCAGCAAGTCAACGGCAAGGCGGCAAACGTTGAAGAATAATCAATCTCTAAGAATCTTAAGACTTGTTCGCTCGCAATAAATGCTACCCCTTGGGCCCCGGCCAGGCCAAGCGGTGCTTGTGTGGCTTGATGCCGCCGAATAAGGCAATTAAGCAACTACATGCGAGGCAAGGGCATGCAAGAGAAGGCAACAGCGACACGGCCGTGTGCAACCCTGGTGCAACCCACCCGTCTGGTGTACGCTAGTTGTGGCAAGCGCTTGAGGCATAACATGCGTGCGCGACGAGGAAGGACATGGTGATTGCCGCGAGCAAGGGGCTACAACGCGCTTGCCCAGCGCTTTGCCTATCAGTGTCGAGGTTGGGCGTTGATCTCCTATGGTATGAACAAGCAGTGGTGCGTGCCACCAACACCGGTGGCCTATTTCCTACCTCCGCCATGGTTCGCCGTGCAAGCCTATGTCGCCCCCACCGTCACCCACAGCGACCTAGAATAGTCCCTGCCGTTCAATAGGAACAGCATGTACTTGCCCGGCAGCGCTACATTGCCGTTCGGGGGTCCTTCCAGCGTGAGGAGGCCACTGCTAGCGTCCTTGCTGAGGATGCGCAGGCCGACGGCGCGCTGGTGCATGTTTGTTGAGTGGGTGGTACTGCTGGGCGCCATCAGCACGGCGCCGTTCACGTCGACCTGTACGACATGAGCAAGGCAGCATGGGAGCAGGGGCACTTGCTTGCTTGTGGCACGGCACACGCGGGCGTGAGCCTCAACATGCGTGTGTCAAGCAGGCATGTCCTTTGCAGCTCGGAGACGGGGAAACGCAATCTGCACCTGTCACAGGTGCAGACACCCACAGTGTGTCCGGGCGTACCCTGTCACCTCAGCGCCAACCAGCACGACCCCACACGGCAACGAAGTGCGGAACTGTGCCGGCAAGCCTACGAAGGCGCCACCTAGCACGCCAACTAACGCTCTCAATCAATCAAGCAACCTGTCTGCTGCCTGAACCGGCCTGTGCCGCCGCAGCTGCTACGTGCTAGCGGGCTCCACCCCACCAACCTTCTTGATGACGGTGTCATACGTGACGTTGAATGGCTTCTTGTAGATGATTTTGTCCGGAGCTGTCACCAGGCCGGGGCGGTTGGGCGAAAAAATGGAAGGGCGTGTAGAAGACCTCCACGCGGTACTCGGGCAGGCCCAGGGGCTCTCGCTGTATGCCACCGTGCTGTTGAAGTGGTCGCAACGGTCGCAGCCGGCAACGAAGACGTTGCCGTCCGTCGTCAGCGCGGCGGTGGAGTGGTACATGCGTGCAATGAGGCTGCGCGCCATGCGCGTGTAGCGCTGGCCCGAAGGCGCATACGGGTCGTACAGTACGGGCCAGAAGGCGGGGGTTATGTGCCTTGCTGAGAGCCGCCGCTGGCGCTATCACCGGCAACGCCATTCTCATTCTGCAGGCAGCGCAACGGGGCAGGAGTAAAGCCTCAGTACAGCTCCTTTGCATCGTTTACGTTTTGCACGGGAGTTTAATGCACTTGCACTGGTGTGTGCGTTGCTTGTGATATGTACAAGCTTCAGGTTGCTGGCAGTTGATACACATGTTTGTGCACGTCAACCGCGCCATGCCCGCTGCAATCCAGCACACCCTAGTCCTGCAGCTCACCTGTGCACCGTTGAGCACAAGCACGCATCCGTTAGGCAGCAGCGTCGCGTCGGCCATGACGCGGCGTATGCCCATCTTCTCCACCTCCCATCCGTTGAAACTGTACAGCTCGGTATCCGCATCGTACATGACCTGCGATCGGCGAAGGCAGCATGACGCGCTGAACATTCCTGCAAAAAACGCTGCGATGTTCGTCCCATGCACCTGCTCGAATTTGTGCAACCATCCTCGGAGCGAAGACGAACTTCCCTTCGGCTGGTTCTGTCCCCAGTTGCTGCCTCTTCGCCTTCTACTCTTCCGTGCTGTGCTACCGTGTCGTGCTCTCGTGCCTTGCCCGGGACCCCTACGTGATCCTGCCACCCCCCGCGCATGCCGGTGCACCCCGAGACGCTGGCCGCGCCGTACCTTGATCCGCATGGACGTGTCCACAGCCGGCGTCGTGGTCCAGCCGTACCCGTACTGCCCGCCGAAGAATACGAATTCGGGGGTGTAGCCGTTGTCCGGCGTCAGCGGCAGCATGACGCTCGTACCACTGAACGGGTACTCCAGCCGCGTGCTTCGCGCGAACGTCGAGTGCGACGGCACGCTCTGCAGCACCTCCCCGGTGTACGGGTCCATGATCTGGCCGGTGGCGTCGCAGTACACGAACATGTGCCCGGTCGGCAGGATGTAGTTGTTGGGGTAAAAGACATCGCCGACGCGGGAGACGAAGCCGGTGGGTAGCGTGTGCTTGACGGTGGGGGCTGTGGGCCGTGAGGGGTCCCACACTTCGGAGATGGGGTTGTTCTTGGTGCCCGAGCCCGGCGCCTGCGTGCCGCCCATGATGTAAATGCGGCCATCAGGTAGCAGCGTGGCGGAGGGGTACCAGCGCGGGAACGACATGTTGGCCAGCGTGATGAGCGTGTTGGCTTGGCTGCAGGTGCAGGAAAGGGCCAAGGATGAGGAGTCCGGCGTTTAGCTAGTCTGGGGGAGGGGGATTTCAGCCGTGCGGCGGGCGCGGGGCAGCCAGCGCCATCCGCATCTGCCTCCGCGGCAAGGCACCTTGTTGTTGTGCGCAGGGGGGACCTCCAACAGCCCATGTGATGTGATGGTGTCGCATGGTTGGGCACATGCCGCCCACGCAACTTGCGCCGCGCCAGGGTCAGAGAGGTGTTTCAAGCGCCTGGGCAACCAGCGGGTGCGTGAGCGCATGTGCCGCGCGCACCTATCGAAGATGCGCAAGCTCCTGAGGCCATCTCGGTAGCCGGACTTGGCGATGTGGCCACCCGTCACTGCGATGTTGCCGTTGGACATCATGGTCGCGCCGTTGCAGAACAGGGAGTCGGTGTTCGGGACGTTGGTGTACCTGGAGCCGGTGAGGCGCAGCGCGTGCCCAGGGTGCACGTGCAAGATGACAGGCACGTAGGGCGCAGCGAGGCCGCACCCACTCCCCAGCCTGCCGTGCAGGGCTGCGTTCGTGCGGCCCGGCCCTGTGCGGGGGGGATGGGATGAGTAGGGCAAGTCGGAGCGTGCGTGCGTGCCAACTTGCTGTAGCGTGTGCACCTTGGGGACGGGCAGCTGCCCGAAACATGATGCAGGCTCTGTCATGTCATGTTATGCATGAATTACAGTTGCTTAGTCATTCCTGCTATGGGGTATGATCTTCCCAATCTTTTGGACCCCGTGCTATGGGGTATGGCTCAGTCACACACCAGATATGGCTGGCTAGTTGCGCGGTGGGTGTCCTGCGTACCGACCTGTTAGAGCCCAGGTCGTAAAAGCCCGCGATGAAAGTCTTCCTGTCGGGGTGCTTGCCGCTGGGCCGCTCCATGATCAGGTACCTGGGTGCATGCGTCAACGGGTGTACGGCAGTCCGTGCATCGGCTAGGCGGGCAGCAGGGCGCCAAGCAGAGGTACCAAGGCGTTTGGTGCGCAACCATTTCACCCGGGCTGACGACATGGCGCCGCAAGGCCTGCCCAACACCAAGGCTTTGGCCGTACACAGTGCCGAATGCCATACAAACTGGCACACTGAGCTGATTGGGTTTGCGTTCCGTTGCGTTGCAGGTACTGCGGCCCTTCCTCTGCTTGGCGTGCGCTTGTTCAACGGTCGGCACGCTAGCGTACACCAGGCGGGTGGCTCGCACTAGCACGGCACGCTTTTTTTCTTGCTGCTTGCGCGTGTCGCGTGCTTTGCTCTGAGCTGCCTGGTGCCCTTCGCCTCGTCGTCGTTCGACCGTGTAACAGCTTTCTGGCGTCCTACAGCCTCCCCACGGTTGGGCGTTCTCTTGCGTGGTTCCAGTGCGAACGGTTGGCAAGATGATACATACTGGCTTACTGTGCACGCGCACCCTCACCTGTTGCTGCCAGGTATGTGCGCTAGATGTACGGCGACGGCGAAAGCGATGCCCACTTGCTGGTACACACCCACCAGCTCGGGCGGCCCTTCATCAGCGAGCAAGGCGTTAGGAGGTGGCATCGGCGGCGTGGGCGGAACAGGCGGGGGCGGCGGGTTCGGCGGCCGCGGCGGGGGCGATTTGCCGCGCGGCGATGGAGGTGACGGCGGAGGGTTGGGTGGCGCGTTCGGCTGTGTGGGCGCGTCGGGCAGGTAGCCGACGAAGTCAGGTGGCGGTGGCGGGGGAGGTGGTGGCGGCGGCGGCACATCTTGGCGTTGCGCAGCCTTGGGAGACGGCGGCTTGGGCGGAGGCTGGCCTTTGAGGTCGGAAGGACCTTGCTGGGCGGCACTGGCGGCGGCGGCTTCTTGCTCTTTGCCTTCTGAGGGCTGGGGACAGGCGACGGGCCTGCACCTGGTACCGGCCGTGGCGGCGGCGGATTCAGGATGAAGTTGGGCCCCGGCGGCGGCGGACGCTGCTTCAGCTTCCCACCCTTGGCGGCCGCCACGGGTGACGGCATCGGGCGGGGGCGGGGGGATGGCAACGAGCCCGCTGGCGGCGGCGACGAGGTTTGGGCACGCCCGTTCTTCTTTGCGCCCAGCAGCCGCGCATGGCGGCCGCCGGGGTACTGGCTCCCCGCCTGTAGCTCCACACGATATGCTTGTGCCGCAGCGTGCTGCTGCGTCCAGAGGCTGTCAACCGAGGCGTCGTACGGTGTGGAGCTGTCCTCGACGCCCGCATCCACGTCCTCGGCGCCATCAAAGGCGGGCACCTCCGCCTCAGCGGTTTGTGCCCGCCACCCACTGTTGGAGTGCTGGCGGTCGGCATCGAAAGCCGGGCCATCGTCGACGGTGTACCCGCTGCCAGTGTGCGCCGCCGCAGGCAGGGCGTCAAAGGCCATGTAGCTGTGCTGGTTGTGGTCATGGATGGTTGCATCCGTGTCGGCTTCCATAATGTCGGACACCTCCCGGTAGCTTACACCATGTGACGGGTACGCGGAACGGGCATGCAAGCTTGCCGCGTACACGCTGTCATCCGTCTCCATTGGCTGCGCGCGCAGCGGCTGCTGGAGCAGAGCTATGCGCTGCAGCCATGCTATCGCGTCCTCGCCGACAGCCCGGGTGCGCTCATCTACTTCGTGCTCAAGCGCCGCCGATGCCGCTGCCAACAACCAGCTCAGATCCGTTGCCGGAGCTGCTAGCAGGTCCGATACCGTGCTCAGGGAGCGCAGCGCCGACTGTATTTCTGACGTTGCCGTCGTCGTCACGTCGGCGGCGGCGGCGCGCCGAACGAGGTGACGCTGCGCCTCGCATGGCCGCAGCGAGATGATCAGTATGCATGCGCACAAGCACGCGGCCAGCAGCACTCTGTCCATGCCGCGCCTATGGCGCTGTGCCAGACGCGGCTGGGGCGGCTCCATGGAGCCAAGTGGGTGCCTACGCAAACGAGCCACGCAAACGGGAGCAGGGTTGCGGTGGTTGCTGCAGTTGCAGACCTGCGGCGTGCTGTTGAGTTGTGCGCCCATGCTGTCAGCCTTCCAAAGTTCAAGGGGCTTGTTGACGTTGCCCGTTTCGCCGGTAGCAGCACAGCCGGGCCCCTGCCACAGGCCGTGAGACACCCCAGTAGCGTCTGAAGCACCACGTAGCCTTGCTTGCATGCTAAGCATCACCACTGTGCTGGCACGAACAGCGGTTCACTTGATTGCCGCCGTAGGTGCCTGACTACAACGCTTGAACACCAACTACAGCCGCATGGGCATGCAGGTGGGACGCGAGGTAGCTTACATCAGCGTCCCGACGCCGCAAGCGCGCATTAGTTGTAACATTGCGATGCTTGAGGAAGCAGATTATCCGTCTAGAGCAACTGCGGCGGCATCTTGGCGCACAAGGGACCCTTTTGGCAAGGTGTGCGTGAACCCCTCGGTACGCTGAAACTGCTGGGCAGCCCGACGCTCTCGCTGCTTTCGTTCGTTGCAACAACTACGCGCTGTGGCTTTATTGAAGCCCCAGCGACGGAATGACTAGCCACCCGGGTCGCCCTGCGAGCCGCGCCGCGCCGGTACACCGTGGAGCTGTAGCATTGGCGCTCGTCCCTTCATACGTACGACGGCATTCGTACTCGTCCCCCCTGCTGCAGCTAGCGAGTGGCGTCCTGCCGCCCTCCCTTCCTAGTTCCAGCTGTCATCGGCTCCTGCTCGAGCAAGCCCCTTAGCAACTGCTGTGCGTTCAAAAGGTAGCTTCGGCAGGGCTCCGGCAGAACATGCACACTCCGGTGACACGGACGCTGCGCACTACGGGTCAGTGCGTGGGTAGCCGCCGGCTATGGCGATAACAGGGACGCCGACGGCGTCCGTCGCCAGGCTGTCAGTAGGACGCGACTGCTGAGTAGCGCCCGGCGGCTTCCTTGTCGCATGGCTCACGACGTTACGTGTTATGAACATCAGCTGTCACGGGCCCGCGCCCCCCCATGCGCGCGCACAACGACATGGGACTCATCTGGGTCGGCGCACGCAGTTCACTGCTGCAACTCAGTGACAACGAGGCACCAAGAGCGCAGCCCGCGAAATGAGGGTCTCTCTTGATACACAGGGGTATGCAGCATGCTTGGCCGTGTGGCTCTACCGCAAGTCACACGCTCGACCAATACACCCAAACAAAACGGGAGGCTGACCCATACCCGCCCGATACGGCCACGCGACATTACTCGCGCTGCCACACTGCAGCTTTCCGAATCCGCGTTCCGTCAACAGACCAACACACCAAACGTCATGAAGCCCGACAGCACAGGATGCGCGCAATGCACCATCGCAGGTCGTATACGGCCACAGCACCCTACGCGACGCATGCCAACGTAGGGTACATGACAGGATGCCGGCGTCACCCGGCGTGCTGGATGCACGCATTGTGCCCTTTTGTCGGGCTGCCGCTGCCTGCATCCCCCCTTCCCGCCGCCTTGGAAACCTGCCGTCACGCCTTGCGCTGCGTTCAGACCTACCACCCCTTCCAGGCGCTCACTGGCGCCCCGTCCGCTCCGTTATAACATACACGTCTCATGGTACAGCAATACGCTTACAGCTGCCCGGCGCAGTCATTGGGGCCTTAAGCTCCGCGGCGGCAGCGCCGGTGCTACAATATCATCCTAACAGACATGCGCGACAGCGTCCACAGGGCGTACAGCACTGCGCGCGCCAGCCAGGGCGACTGGTAAACCTGGAACGTCGAGTACGCCAGCGCCGACCAGCGGTACACTTTGTGCCCCACAGAGCACACCTGCTGAAAGCGGCTTTTCTTGAGCGCCTGCGCGCACAGGTAATGGCAGCGTAGAGGCCAAGTATCAAGACCACGACGGGGCAAGGACAAGGATGCCATGCAGTACAAGTGCGCAAATCGCTGCATTTGTGATTCGGCATCGGGGTCAGTAAAGTGGTGCATTGCGCGTTTGCAACGGATCCAAGCACACGCACATGCGCGTCCACGCGTGGGCCGTGCACGCGCCTACCTTGAGCGTCTGTATAAGCGCCTTTTGTAACTCCTTGGGCGGCACAGCCTGGGCTTCCGGCAGCTCCATGATGACTGACGCGATGTAGAATGCAAACGCCTCTGCTGCGTCGCGCTTATCGAGCATTACGAAGCCGTCCTCGCTGGTTCGCGCCTCGGATGACGAGCTGCTAGTGGATGCCTCCGGCACGCTGTCCGCCAAGGCATCTTGCTGTCGGGATAACGAAGGCTGGCCCCCGAATGACGTCGACTCGGTCTGCGCAGGAGGGGGCGACGCGCGAGGGCAGAAGCGCCGTGGACGAGGGCAACGCGTGCGCGAGGGCGCTCCAATAACCTCAGGCTCCGGCGGCAGCATGTGTGTATGCCCGCGCTGCACCCACCAGCTGTGAGCTGGGCTGCACCGGTGTGACAGGAGCCTTGCTGCGCGAGAAGCACCGGAGGATGCCCGCCCGCTGCTTCGCGGGCTGCTCAAATGCCTTCAGGAAGGCGGACTCGGACACATAGTCTTCAAGTTCATGAAACACCTGCACAGCCGGCCAGAGTGCAAACCAGTCAGGCGCCACGTGCGCCAAAGCGGGTTGTGGGCTGCCTTCCACCAACTGCACGCACATCGCATTCGAGCTCCGTGTAGAGCTCCCGCTCCAACGGAGAGTGGCCGGCGGCCAGCGACATTGCGGAACAGAAGCGGCGCTCCGCCTGGTATCCACCCTGATAAGAACGCCAACAACCCTTGTTGTGCAGACAACAGCCTTGTGCACTGCAAAAGCTGAGGAGCGCCTGGAAGGGCGCCTGGGGGAGCAACGGGTGACACGGGTGACTGGCTCTGTTGAGTGTAAAGCAAAGTGAAGGCATAAAGGCCACGCAGGGCGGGGAAGGTCTGGGTGGGCTCGCACTCGCACCCAGCTAATCTTTAGAGCCACTTCAGCACGCTGTTGGGAGGCCCTATGCACGGCACAGAGGCACAGGCTGCCGAGGTGAGGTGAGGTTCCTTTTTTAGGATGGGATCCCATGATACACCGCTCTGAGAAAGTGTTGCCCGTCCACTGAGAACATGTAGTCTGGTGGCCTTTCCCTCAACCTCCGTCCACCGGCTGCCATGGAGGCCCACCAAAATGGAGGGAACCTTTCGTTCAAACTAGACCTGGTCACCTACAGCGACGTGGCGGCGTTGCTGCCGCTTCCAAATGCTACCCCTGTCACGACGACTCCATTGGTTGCGTTCCAGGAGCTCTCGGCGCTTGACCAAAGGCTTGCCGCCAACCCGGCACTGGTTCAGCAACTGACAGCCCTCCTCACAGCCGCGGATGTCAGCTCCATGTACGTGCCCATGCGCCACAGCGTCCTCCCATCGCATGCGTCGCCGACAGCGCGCTCGACACTCGCACCGCCCCATGCGCCTTGCGTGTAGCTACCCAACTTCCGCGAGCATCGCCTCCGTGGCGCGGCCCAGCAGCGCCATCGCGCAGCAGGTCCTGCAGTGCAATCCGGACCTGTTTCAGTACGCGGTTGCAGGTGAGGCAGGGAGCTGCGTATGTGGCCCGTGTGGGCCTATGGGCCATGGAGACCCTTGTTTTGAGCGCCCCGCCCCGCCTGCAGATGCGCCGCACCTTCACGGGACGCTGACGGCAGCGACGGTGTCGGCAGACCGCGCAGCGCCCCCATCCGCAGGCCCCGCTGCACCGTCAGTCCGCAAGGACAAGAAACGGGCGGTGAGGCTTGCGTCGGTGCAGACGCTCGGCGCCGTACAGCTGCCGCGTGCTGTGCTGCCCCATTAGTGGGCGTACCTAATGCGTGCCTGGGCTGTGCCGCTGGCACACTGAAGCGCCTAGTTAACTAGCCTGGCTGCTGATGCACGCCTCAACGGCGTGCCTGTTGGTCGCGTATCCCAGGCGATCTCTGCGGGCGGCGAGCCGAAGCGCGCACGGCGGGCCTCCTTGGAGCAGGAGCAGGTCTACGTGGAGCAAGGCCCTGGCCCAGAAGCAACAGCTGGTGAGCATGCAACAGATGGGTTGAAACCGGATTGCCAGGTCCTGCTGCCATCGTATCAAGCTGGGTGCTCACCACCATCAAGGGGTTGCTCGGGTGCTACAGGGAAGCGCATGCGAGTGCATGCTTGTGCGACTGCATGCTGGCTGGGGACCTGATGCATGACCCACTGCGGCCCCGCCCCCACAGCCAAGCTCCGGGCGCACATAGAGCAGGTCCTGGCCGGCGCAGCGCAGGCCGCGCGCCAGCACGAGGAAGACGATGACGGCCAAATGGATGGCGGCGACGATTGCAGTCCGGCCCCGCTGCAGCACCGCTTCAGCCAGCAGGCGCTCAAGCAGCTGCACGATGAGCTGCTACGCGCCAAGGCGCACGGCTACCTGCAGCTGTTGCCCACGGCCTTGCTGCAGCAGCTAGTCCGAGCGCTCCACGCGCAAGGGGGGCTAGGTGCCAACCGGCTCTTGCTGGATGATGCAGAGGTGCGCAGCGCAGTGGCACCGGAGCCCGCCTTGCTTTGCCTCGTGCTGCTAGCTTTGCATGACTGCTGGAGTGTGGGTTGATACGCGAAGTGGGTTGCTCCCGCTGCGAGTCCTTGGACACTTGGCAGATCGCGCAGCACGAGGCGTCTCAGCCGGCAGCGCACCCCCCTTTTCCGATCCTTCTGTCCTCGACCTGTCTCCTTCCTCCTGTGTGGCCAAACGTGCAGCCGGAGGACTTCCAGGCGGCTTTCGCCCTTGTGACGACATCCCTGCAGTCGGCGGTGGACGTGCTGTGCTTACTGTCAGCACCTGGCCTCCCACCAGAGCTGTACCTAGAAGAGGTCATGGAGCGGGCTGTA
Organism: Ottelia alismoides; assembly: GCA_037367405.1. Taxonomy (NCBI): domain Eukaryota; kingdom Viridiplantae; phylum Streptophyta; class Magnoliopsida; order Alismatales; family Hydrocharitaceae; genus Ottelia; species Ottelia alismoides. The sequence continues at coordinate 32,806 of JAZKJV010004826.1, read as the reverse complement.
GGTACGGCAAAGAGTGTGCTGTGTGCATGGCACCGTGTACACTGTGCGTTATTCGTGCCCGCAGTGGCGCGCCGCCGGCACCTGCCCTACCAGAACGAGGTACACAGCATGGGTCAAAGACACCAGTACCGCGTTGCAGTAAAGATGCCCCCACCGGAATGGACGTCAGTTGACAGAACCAACGCGCAGGGCGCATTTTCAGGCCCATGCAGCACAATGTCAGCAAGGCAGGCTTCTTTGTTCGTTTCGCAGGCCTCCTAAAGTACCACCTGCAGTACAACGGATTAGCCTGCAACGATGTACGCTTCAGGCGCCTGTACCGGCCTGCCAGCATAGACGAAGGTACGTGTGCATCCATGGGTTGCTGGCCTGCGGTGCTGGCGTTCTTGAAAACGAGTGGGCCCGTGCGCGCATGCTAAGTGTACCCCGCATCCCAGGACGCCCATGGATACGGCGTGCTGGCTACGGTAATGTTTGTAGACACAGTACGTAAGTGGTCCATGTGCGACTTGCCGTGCAGACGAGGACGCGCCGAAGGGCAGCAAAACGCCACGCGCCAAAGCAAGCAAAACTTCGACCCAGTAAGTAGGGCTGCTTCAGTGCTCCGTCTGAAGGCCAGGGGGGGGCATCCATGCTTTCAGTAGTTGCTGGCGTAAGCGGCTGCCACCCGCCGCTTTTCCTAGCATGGCGCGTGGACTTCATTGCTTATCCACAAGGCATCAAGGGCGAGGGAGGTCCTGTATGCGCACACAACGGCTGAAAACATCTGCGCCTGCCCTCATGCACGCCCGCATGTGCACCTGCAGGCAGCCCAAGTGGCTGAGCCAGGTAGTTGGGCAGCTGGAGCTAGGGCTGCAGGCGTTGTCGGGCGTGCTGGGGGTGGTGCGCATGTCCCCCGAGGGCCTCATCCCCCTGGTGCGCATGGCGCTGCAGTCCCTCACGGTGGACAGCATGCAGGCCTTCCACGTCAAGGCGGCAGGTAGGGCGCAAGGCGGCCGAACGAGCGATCGTCCAATCGGCACGCGCACACGTGTCCCACCGTTTTGCGCGCACCTGCGGCGCGCGCCGGGCGAGGGACGGGGGCTAGCGACCAGCGGCAGCGGGGCACGAATGCCATGTACGGCACTTGCAGACAAGGCCGCAGGCACGTCCTTCACGGATGCACTTCAGCGCACCAAAGAGCCTGTCCAACGTGGCGTGCACCGCGAAAGCTGCTGCTGCTGCTACTCTGGGATTTTCCTACTGCCGCTGCTTCAGGCTTGGCGGTGGCCATGTTCCGCTACTACCCCCAGCAGCGTTCCAGCTTGTTGGAGGAGCTGACCACCGGCGTCCTGTCGTATGTTCAGCCCGGCAAGCAAGTGTCGCGACACTACCTTGCACAGGTGAGGCAAAAGGCATGCAGCGGAAGCGGTCTTTGAGCGATCCATGACCGACGCAGGCTGACAGGGGGCTCGGCGTTTCAGGGATTTTTGCTACCCCTCGCGCTTGTTGGGCAGCGACCGCGGCGCGGTGCGTGGGGTCTAATGAGCGTGCTAACGAGTGCGCAGTTGTCCTTGTTTCCTGCTCCCTGCATGAAGCCTTACCAAAGGCTAACGGGTCCTGCAGCCTTCAGGAAATGGGGGTGAAGCGGTGCACGAGTGTATGGCGCGTGCCACCCCACCCAGGTGGGTCACTGACCACCCACCCATCTTGGTGGATGCGTGCAAAGCAGGAAGTGCATGCGCCATGAACCAACTGACGTGCTTGTACGCTTTTGCTCGCAAAGCCCGCCTTGCGCCTACTGTCCTCCTCCGCATCGGCTGCAGGGCGTGGACCGCACCGTTGCGGTACAGGCCGTGGTGGCGCTGGTGGCGCAGCTGGTGCAGGTCACGGCGGAGCTTCCTGCATTTGACGCGGGGGTCAATGCCACGTTCAGCTGCTACAACACGCCCCTGCTGTGGGCCGACAAGTTCTGGCAGGCGGTATTCGCGAGGTACGGTACGGCATACGGCACCAGCGTTTTGGGAGGGCGGCTGGCAGCGCACGCCAACATATGGACGCGCTGCCTGGCCTGGTCCATACATTTGGGTCGATTGACGTTGTCGTTATCTGGCACGTGCAGCCGCAGGGCCGCTCCCGGTCACGTGTGCCAAGCCTGGAGATAGTCTGACAGTCACAGAAGTCGGCCGGCTACCCGCTTTGCAGCTGGCGTCGGCCGTCATGAGATGACTTTGACTCACTTTGCCGACGGAGTTCAGCGCAACACCACTAGCCGCCCCCCAAAGCTTCATTATCTTGGCTCGCCGCTGTCCTACCCCTCACTCACACCGAACATCTCCCCAGACTCCCCACTGCGCGCACCACCAAGAGCGACACTTCCGTGGACCTCAAGGCCTGGCTGGAGGCCTTCACGGAGGACCTCTTGGCGCTGGTTGTGCTGCCGGAGTGGCCTGCCGCGTCGCTGCTGCTGCGCCGCCTCATTCTCACCATTAACGGCGAGGCGGGCATGAAGCACGCCGACTCGGGCGTGCGGCTGGCGGCGGTGGACCTACTGGGGCTGCTGGCAGGGCGGCTGTGTGGGCTGGTCAAGGAAGCGGAGGCGGAGGCCGCGGAGGCGCAGGCGCTGGTCAGCACGGCGCTGAGTGAGTTGGGGGCATGGGGGGTGTTTGCCCTGGGCAAGTGAGGGAGGTTGCATTGAGACGTTGCAACGGCATTCCGCGCTAGCAAGCCGCACCTTGCCTCCACGAGATCCAGGCCTTTCAAGCGGGCCCGCCAAACCGCGGGGGGGGGGGGGGGTAGGGGGTGGCTTAGAGGGGGCTGCACCTAGAGGCCCCAAAGCGCAGGGCGATGTAGCTTGGATGTCACGGCAGGCACGGGTCCAACCCCAAGCCGGCCTCCCCGTTGTGCGAACTTATCGTGCAGCCGCCAGTGGCACCACTCTGGAGGTTGCAGCGTGCGACCAGGCCGAGATCGTGCAGCAGTTGCTGCTGGAGCACCTAGCTCTTGACGCAGCCGGCGGCGCTCCGCCGGCCGCGGCTTCGACGGATGGTGCTGCGGGCCTGACGTCGATCGGCCTTGCCAGCACGGCGCGGCAGCTCATGGTGTGCGGCATGGTCGTGCAGAACCTCAAGGTGCTCAAGCAGCTGCAGGTGAGCCGCGCAGCCCCCTCTAAACCCTAGATGTCACGCGCGATAAACGTCCAGGAATGGACCCAGTTGCAATGGGCTCGTTGCAGCTTGCGGCCACACTGCACGCATATGCCTTTTTAAACAACTGTTAGCTGCACATGGCCAGCAGGTTGTGCGGGGCGGCTGTGCGATGTCTCATGCCGGTTTGCTGTCTAACGCGCGCAGGGGGATGAGCTGTCGGATGACGACGCCAGCGCCGCAGTGGTGCAGTACCGGCAGCTGTACGATCGACAGCGATCCTGTTTGGGTGCATCCGTCTCAGGTGGAAAACTCCGCACCGGTGATGTCAGCTGCGCTGGCAGCCCCAGCGCTCCGCTGGTCGGCGCCGTTGCCCCAGGCCCACCCGTTTTGCACCATCCGCACGCCCCATCTCGCCGCGCCCGCATCCCTTTTTACGTGCATCGCAATGTGGACGAGGCTTTTGCCGGTCTCTTCTGCCAGTGCCAGGCAGCTCGCGCCGCCGCAACTTCCACAGCGGCATTCACGCCGCATCGTGGTAATCGTACGTGCTCAGTGCTTTTTCTATCATGCCGCACTCTCCGTCCATTTCCCATGTCCTGCCCTGGGCCTGCAGACCTGCCGGACGTCTCCCGTTCCAACGCCGTTGTGCTTGGCCGCTGGCTGGTGGCTGACTCTCTGCTGGGGCGCAGCAGGCCACGCTCCTTAAGTAGGTGCAGTGCATCGGCACCGCACTCGCGTAGCGCTCCGCTGTTTCCCAGAGGTCGATGACAAGCCCTCTCGGTGCTGGCTGGGGTCCTGCTGGCTGGCGTTGCTGTCAGGAGCCTGCAGTCACAATCGGGCATGCCTTACCGAGCCCCTCCTGCGTTAGTGCCGTTCGCGGCGGAATGCTGCCTCAGTGCGTTCTGACCGCGTGTGGACTCGGCCGGCTTGGGGCCAAAACTTGATGTGTCACAACACATACCTGGCTTGCGTGCTTTGGTTTGCAGGTGGCTGGCAGAAGCCGGCGGCCGCGCCCGGCAGGACGTGGCAAACGCGGCGGCCGTGCGTTCCAAGGCCATCAAACTGCTCGGCGCAGCGATCGACGTTGACGTGCGTGTACTGATGATGCCAGAGGTGCAGGAAGGTGTGCAAGGGGCACTGCTGGACGACAGCGTCATGGTACGGGAGGCCGCGCTGGAGCTCATCGGCAAGTGAGTCGTCCCCATGCTTATCGTGTGTTGAGTGCGCTGACGTTTGTATCCAACGTGGATGATCGTTGTCTCAGGCTTGGGGACTTGACGAAGACACTTCCGGCGCGGCACTAGCGCGTTGGTGATGTGGGTCAGCCAGGTTTTCAGAGGTTGCCTGAAACAGGCACCGTGTTGTGCGACACCATGTCGTGGCGGTGCAAGCGGTCGGCGTGTTACGGAGCGAGCTCCCGGTCCATCGGAGCAACGCACGCCATCTATTCTTTGCCCTCGGCTCGATGCGCCACGGCGGCAGGTACATGAGCCGCAACCAGGAGCTTGCCGTTCAGTACTATGACGTCATCACCAAAGCCACCGAGGACACCGGCGTCACCGTACGCAAGCGGGCCGTGAAGCTGCTGTGGGAGTGCTGCGTGCGCGGCGGCGCGGATTTCCCGCACCGCGCCGATGCCATTGTCCGTATCATGACGCGCGCCGGCGATCAGGAGGAGGCGATGAGGGTGCTGGTTGTCAAGATTTGCAGCGAGATCTGGTTCCTTTCGAAAATCACGCTGGGTAAGGGTGGATGCGGGATGAACGCGCTTACGCAATCGCGATGGTTGCACGCGTCATGGTAGTGGTTGCACAGGGGCAAGTCGCTGTTGCACGTGTTCATCATGTCCTGTGGACGTCCGGCTTACACTGTTTGCTTGCAGGGCTGAAAAGTTTTCATAGCTTGTTCAAAACCGCAGCACGCCGTAAGCAACATGAACAGCCATACCTTGTTTTGCTTGAGCTGAGGAGGACATGTTTGGCCGGAAGTCACCAGCCGCATAATCCCGTTTCCCGTGCCCGTCGATGCATGCAGATGACGAGTCGTCGCAGGTATCCCACCACACGCGCACGGCACAGGAGCGAGCGCGCCAGCTGGCGGAGGTCTGCTCTGCGCTGTACGCGCGGCTAGGGCCAGGCATCAACGTGCCGCTGCCTGCTTCCTCCTCAGTCGTGGTTGCCCTCAAGGCGGCATTGGGGGAGGTACGCCAGGGCGGTGGTTTGCTGAGCCGATAGGGGATACTGCTACCCGTGCCCGATTGTTATGACACTGTGTCATACACGGGCGTCGGCACATTTCGAGCAGGCGCAGTGATGCGATGAGACGGTGCAGGCTGCCAGCAGCTGCTTACACCCAATAGGAGTCGCACTGGCTGTAAGGTGCAAGCCCGCTGCTGTAGCCCTACCTACGGCCACGCGGCACGCCGTATCATACCCACATTGTCTAAGCTGCTCCACATGCAGGAGGACAAGCGTGAGACCGCTGTCGTGCGCAGCGGCGCTGAGGAGGTGGCGGAGGCGCTCATGGCTCGGGCCCTGGAGCTGCAGGACGCCCCAAGCGACGACGGCGCCGCCGCCGTGGCGGAGGAGCTGTTCCAATGCCTGCTTGCGCTGCACGCGCTCTGCACGGCGGACGTGCGGCTGGTGGTGGGGGGGCGGGACCAGCAGAAGGTCGTGCGCTGCCTGGCGCCATACCTCAAGGTGGGGACGCCGTGCTGGCCTTTCCCGGTTTCACGGAGTGTAGGGCATCATGCTTGCTGCGTTGCAGCAGCCGGAGCTGGTGCGCACCAGCACGCGTTGCCAGCGTGCTGAACACTCTCGTCGTAAGCCGGCGGCCGTCTGGTGGTGGACACGGATGTCACATGAAGTGACAGATTCCGCTGAAAGCAGGTCGATCGCCCCATTACGTACAACGGCCCCTGCCCGCCGCTTACCTTTGAACCTGCCTGCATACTGCTCATGCGCGTCGGTCCGTGCGCGCAGGAGGTGCCGCCCAGTACAAGTGACCTAGCGGCGCGGCGCAAGGCCGAGCAGCTGCTGTGCATCATGGCCATTATTGACGCGGCGCTGGGCCACTTGCGCCACCTTGAGGACGCGCTGGCGGATGAGATGGCGGCAGACCTGCATGTAAGCGGCCCAGCGACGTGCTACTGCAGCGACAGGGCCAATCCACGAAGGGCATATGTGCGGTTGCCAGACCCTGCCTGCCTATAGCACTGCTTCTCCTGCGCAGCGCCACCGCACCTTGCGAAATGCCTTGCTCTCAACGGCTGTGTGCTTTTGCGTAGCAGCCCTGCCACCCCAATACGCGGTCTATGTATGCAACCTTGTGCATGTATGGTACCTCCCCCCGGTGCTTGCAGTCGCTCATCTTGCGGCTGCCGCACGTGTCGGTAAGTGCCGCGTACCATGTCTTTGCCCGATAAAGCTTGCACCGCCGTTGTCCGCGTGGCCGTGTGCAGTGATTGCTCGCGGTATGGGCACACGGCGGCCCCACATGTTTGTGTGCTGTTGAGGGGACAGCAAATTGCCGTGCAGCGAACGGCGTGCCAATACTGTCACAGGTGTGCGTGCGGTCATTGCAGTGTGTCTCACGGCGGCGCTCGAGTAGCGACTTCGCTTGACCTAATCCTTAGCTGCTCGATCTGATCTGATCCGATCTGGCGTCGTACATCTATTGGTTTGCGGGCACGTGGATGCCGCTCGCTTCAGGCCGTCGGTGTGGCCATCCAGTGCCTTTGCTCCTTGGCGCGGCTCAAGCCGTCGCACCAGGAGACAGTGCGCAAGCAGGCGATCTTGTACTACAACGCCCTAGACGGGGACTACCTGCGAAAGGTGCGGGATGGCTCTGTGTGCAGCTGGGCTGTGGCGGCGGTGGAGGAGTACAGCGCCTGACAGATCACGGCGAGGCCAGCAGCTGCCAGTCCGCGGGCCCGCGCCTGCGATCTTGGACTTGTGCGGGTCCCGGCTGCACAACGCATTACCTGGCAACCGCCACGCAGCCGTATGGATGGGGTTATACCAGGCGGCAACCGGCATGCGTTCTTATGTTGGTGCTCAACCTCTAGTACGTACGCGCACTTGGGTGCCGTCAAGAGCAGTGTTGGCCATGTGCTGTTTGTCACCCCACGTACAGATCACTGCGTCCTCCAAGCAGCGGAAGCTGTACCCGCGCTTTCTCTTCACCGTCGGCCAGCTGTGCCGTTGCGGCGCTGCCATACTGGACGACAAGGCGGAGGTAGGCAGGATGCACCATGCCGGCCCCAAAGTGCCGTGCTTTTGCGATCGCTGCGCCTGGCTGCGTGCAACCGGAGTGGGCGCGCGCTGCAGGGACGCCTTGGATTGATAATGTGTTTCTTGCCTGTTCCGCACTATGCACGTCCGCGTTGCCTGCCAGCAGGGTGCCAAACACCCGACCTGTAGCGACGTGCTGCAGCTGCTGCTCAACTTCTACAGCCTCCAGGACTCGGACCTGCGGACCAAGGAAGTGGCGCTACAGGTGTGCGCGCGCCAGCCAGCACAACCAGTGGGGTTGCCGAGCGGATAGCGGTCCTAGGAAGCAGCAGCAACGTGCCCGAGTGGAACTCGTCCTCGACGATGCTGCCCGCGTTATTGCTCGATGCAACGATGTTCCTTGCATGCCCCAACAGCATCGTCGTCATCGTTGCGTGACATTCCTCGGTAGGCATATCGCGCCTGGCCCACGCGTCCGCGCTGCACACCGCTGAACCCAAAGGCGCGGCAACGCACACTGTACAGTCGCATCTTGCAATGCGCACCTCCTCACAATCCCCCTCCTCCTGTGTTGGCGCGCCCTTCCTTCAGGCCATGGGCTTTGTGTTCATCGCGAGGCCCGACCTGTCCGTGGACGTGGCCGCTGTGCGTGAGGTGCTGTCGGCCGCGCTGTCCAACGGCTCCCCGCTGCCGCTCAAGGCGCGCTGCCTGGCCAGCCTCGCCGAGCTGCTGCAGGCGGAGGAGGACCACATGCTGGCACGGCAGAAGAAGGTGTGAGGCGTGCGCACCGCGGTAGGGCGGGGCAGTCCAGCGTCAACACACAGCGGGCCGTGCTGGTGACATGCAGGTTTAGGCTGGTAAGGGGTTCCGTTCCGCGTGAATCCTTACAGGGTGCGGATTGCTGCTGCACTAGAGATGGCACGGTATGTTTTTGCCAGCTCTGCGTGAGAAGCTGCTCGTGGGGACTGTCGGTAATGCTGCAGATGCGGGGCTCAGGCGTCAACGTAGCTCGGCCCCTGCGGCTGCTGTGCACCGAGCCGCCGCCACATTCCATCCCGTACCGCCCATGGCTACGCTGACTGTTCTTGCTGCCGTAGACGCACAAGGAGGCGGCGTGTGCGCAGCAAGCGAGCACGATGCCCGCAGCCGAGGCCAAGGGGCTGGCCAGGCGCAACGGCGAGGGTGACACCGGCAGCGTCAGCAGCGGGCTGCTGCAGGTGCGGCGCTGCGGCCCAGGGCCAAATGGCGATGAAGCTGCCGACAGGTTGGCATCACAGCGCTGGCAGGAGCGATGTTTTCATGGGCCTCTAACCTGCGCAGCCCTGTACCGCAGCTGCGGGCACTCGGTCGCTGCAGCGGGCTGGAACGGGGTTGATTTATGTGCTGAAGAGCGGGCCGCGAAACAGCGCGAGTGTGTTGCATTGGCAAATGCCACAAGTATGGCTTCATGCTTGGCTGACGCCTGACAAACACACTGCAGATGCTGTGGAGCAAGGTGCTGTCCCTGGCCAAGGATACGTCGCCCGCGGGGCCCACCATGCCCGGCAACACGCCGCCGCCAACGCCGTCTGGCGGCCCTGGCACCAGCGCATGTAGGTTGGGCGTTTGCCAAGGCAACCAGCACAAACCTGCGTTCTTATTGCCCATGGGATTGGGGATGTGTGGGGAGGCGACGGGATACGTGGGTTACAGCGGGGACGGGGTTCTGCACGGCACTCATGTTGACAATGCATCTGGCGCGCGCGCGCCTGGGGTTGACTCACACTGTGATACTGCCCAACGCGTTGAAAGCCATGCTCACGCAACACCCTGCTGATGCCTCGCCTTCATCGCGCCTGTCATAGTGCACGGTGCACCACCAACGCGCCCGCCCATGCGGCGGCGCACTGCATGTTGGTGCCAACGCAGCTGTACGGCGGCGGGCGCTGGACCTGATCGAGGTCGTGGTGCGCGGCGGCATTGTAGTTCCCTGGAGCGCCATCCCAGCCCTGATGGCCCTGGCTACCGATCCTGAGCGCGAGATCGCGGCGCGCGGGCTGGCAGTGCTGCGCGGCGTGGTCGCCAACAACACGCAGTACGCGGCGGGCCAAGTGCCGACCGGCATCGCAGAGGCCTACTGCTTCCATCGCAGCTTATGCCAGGCCGGCAGGCATCCAGATGTTGTCATGTCGCCAGGTACGCTCAAGTGGGTATTGTAGATCAGCCTGCAGGCGCGCGGGCTGGCATCAGTCGCCCAGAGAAGCGACAGCAGCAGCCACTATCTCCACATGGGGCAACCCGCAACAGGAGTTCTGTTGCGTTGCCACGTGTCGCTTGGAGGCCAGATGGCAGCGGACTGTGCCGGTGAGCGTGACAAACTGCTCGGTCCCTTGCCCCATCAGCATCTGGTTGGTCCAACCGCACGTAGCAGAGTCCTGTCAACCAGACTTGCAGCCGGCACACCGCTGGCCGGCCAGCCCGTTCCGCGATTGTCCTAGCAACGCCTCGTGCTGGTGTGCCTGCCCCCTGCGCCTCCTCGTCCGCGATCAGAGTCCAGCCGCGCGCTGCTCGAGTCGCTTGGCGCTGTGTGGCTGAGCGTGTTCCAGCCGGACAAGGCCCTCAAGGTCAAGTTCCTGGGCGCCATCATGAAGCCGTTTGACGACGCCAGCTGCCTGGCCAGCGGGTCAGCCGCCAAGGTGGGAGAGGCCGGCCGGCCCGCCGCACTGCGAGGTGGCATGGTGCAGCCCTGTTTTTGGGGGGAGAGGGTTGAGGGGATGCAGCGGGGCTACAGCGCATGCTCAGACGTACGACTTGCATCGACGCAGCTCGAAGGCGCGCTGGGCGCTAAGTTCCGCACGGGAACCAAGCCCCATGGGTCAGAGTGCTCAGCCTGCACGGCGATGAACTGGCACATCATCCGGCCAGCTGCCGCGACGCCACGCGTACCCTGCCTGCTACGCCCTGCCGGCACGCGCTGTGGTGTGGTGCGCAGTCGGACCCGCACCAGCTGCTGTTCCTGTCGTACGTGGTTGCGGAGCTGCCCTACCGGAAGATGGACGAGCTGCTTGCCGTCATGGCGCGCATCAATGAAACGCTCAGCCGGCGTGCCGCGGGCATCCTTAACCGCTTCCAGGAGCTGCGGCAGCAGGAAGGGGCCAAGGTCAAGGAGGAGCCGCTGCCCGCCGCCGCAGCAGCGGACGGCCACACGTCCACCTCGGGCGCCTCAGAGCCCGGGCGCGCGCCTCCCGCTGCGCAGCAGAAGAAGGCCCTCAGTGCAAAGGACGTGGCGTTCGGCCTCGCGGCCACCGTCAAGGCCGCTGTCGCGGTCTCGATGCTGCTGCTGATCAAGTGCTACCTCCGGCTGGCCTACGATGTGGCCGCCGAGCGCCTTGCAAAGTAGGTCATCTCGTGCATATTCATACGGCCTGGAACTTCTACTTCTTCTAATACACACGGCCTGGGACTTGCAGCTTACGTGCCAATGCGCTTCTGCGCAGCGGGGTAAACAAGGATTACTTGTTGGCCCAGGCCAGGCATGTCAGCGCAGCTTTGCCTGCGTCGGGACTGTACGACATGGTTACCTGCGCCCCTTGCACCTGGAAGCGAACCATGGATCTTGGCACCCTCACGGCACCTCTCGTCTGTTCCTTGTCGGAGCAGGTACGACCCCAGCGGGCCGCAGCGCAAGCAGGAGGAGAAGCTGAATTGTGTCCACAACGGCAAGCACCGCTTTAGCGCCGTCAAACTCAAGGTGGACCTCGCTGCGCGCATGGGCGCTGCGGCTGCTGGCGCGCAGCAGCTCTCGGCGCACGACAAGGAGGTGGCCGAGGTGTACACCGTGCTGAAGCAGCTGATGAAGCAGGATGAGGCGGACTACAGGCAAGCAGGGTGCTCCTATGGCGTGCTGTGATAGCGTTGTAGGCAAGCATGGCTGATGGCACATGCCGGCGCTGTCGGCAGAAGCGCCGATCTGTAGCCGTCGTAGGTATGGATGTACGCGCCCCGGGTGCCTGGGAGTGACATGAAATGTGCGCTCGACATTGGCGCAGTCAAGTACGCAAACTGTGCACGAGAACCGACATCATGCGCAAGGGTCCCGTGAACAACGTAGTGCGTGCTGTTCGCGCTCGCAGGCGCGCTGATGACGCCGACGGCCCTCAGGCGGACGGGCCGAACGGCGCTGACAAGCTGCAAGCAGCGGAGGGCGAGGAGACAGGGGGCCTCGACGCGGCGGCAATGATGGCCATGCCTGCTGGCGCGTCCAAGCCGCCCAAAGCAAGGTGCGAATGTGCGCCGCCCGCTAGCGACAGCACGGAGCCGTCGCAGCCTTAGGCTTCAGGCCCCTTCAATCTTCTGGGTGGTTCTTATGCGCACGGCAAAGTTGATCAGCCTGCCTTCGCTTGGGACACACGATGCAGGGCTGCCAAGGGCGGCACAAAGGTCACAAGCCGCGGCGGCGGCGGCCGCGGCGAGACGGCAGGACGCGGCCGCGGCCGCGGGCGGGGACGCAAACGGGCTGCTGCCGGCAGTGACGATGACGAAGGCGACGACGGCGACGACGAAGACTTCAAGCCGGCCACCAAGGCCAAGCGGCGCTTGGATGCGGACCTCTAGCGGAGCACCTCGCAAGTCGCAAGCGCGTGTGCGTTTGCCTCTCAGGCATACACGCGCACCGGGACATCCATCGAGCGCTTGATATGTACACCCTGACGGAATGCGCGCAGTACAGGCATTTCGCATCGCCAACCACCGTTGTGCATGCGCCTATCCGTAGCAGCGCGCCTGCCTTAATGCGCACCTTCGCAAACAGTCAGCAATATGTTATTGCTGCCAATCAGCGAACTCCTGCCAACGCCAAGCGATAGGCCTGCCACCATCCGTGTACTGGCAACTCCCAACTCCAGCAACGGGTCAGGCGCTGTGTGCTACCTGTGCGTTTGCCCACTACCTCCTGCAGTAGTCGTGGAGTGTCCGATGATGGGGGGGGGGACAACGCGCTAAGCCAGGCCGAAGCGGCGTGCTCGGAGCGGCGGTCTGCGTTGCCGTTGCGGAACTGTCGTCGTCGTCGTCGTTCACCCGCATCGTGTGAATACGTGCAGCCCATTGCTTGTAGATGATGCCCGAACGCATTATCTAGATGGCAGTGGCGCAGTGGCGCGCGCGTTTGGTTGTTCAGTTTGGTCAGCACACATGCACCAACCGGCGGCAGTGGTGTACGGCAGTGGTGGGCGGCACCCTCGTTGCGCAGCGACCGCAGCGCCGCAGGGCGCGCCTGGCTGCGCGGGCTGCGCGCTGCCGCGCTAGCGTGCAACCGCATGTCGCCTGCGATGCCACGCGCTCAAGTGAGGTCGCGCAGGCGTGCCGCGGGCTATAATCTGCTCAGCACTTTTGCAGTACAGGACCCGGCGCCCACAACCGTCGGTCGTGGCTAGCCCCCTGCTGCGCCGCGAGGCCCGCAGCGGCGGCTTCTGCTCGTCTGCGCGCAAGCGTGCGACCTCGCGCCGCGCATCGTAACAGTAGCCCCGCAGCTCCCTTCCCGCCGCGCCATCCCAGCTTTGTGGGGAGCCAAAGCACTTGTACTATAGTGCTGGTTACGCTTTTCTGATGGTGCCCGATGGCCAGAGTACGGGCGCACATATCGCCTGCGCGTCTGCGCTGCGCGCGGGGTGCTCATGGGCTGTGTTGCTGCCAGGCCCAGGCCTGGATGTGCACGCAATTCGGGGCCGCGCGCTCTGCAACGGGCCGGCAGTTGCGCTCCTGTCCTGTCCACCACCGGTCACCTCGCGGTCGCCTCGCCGTTCCCACCCTGGCCCTGGGCAACAGACGGTTTGCACTGCAGTGCCCCGCGCTCCGGCGCCATATAAAGAAGGCATGTGGACTACTCTTTCAGCGCGCTCCTGAAACAGCTCCTGCGCGCTTTCCCCTAGCCCTTTTACCATCTTCCTCCGCCTCCGCCCGCCTCTCCTCCTCGCGATCACCGTGCAACTGTTGTTGCCCTCACCCGGCGGCACAACACCCAGCTCAAACCCCAGCAAGAATGAAGATTGCTTGCATCGGTGCCGGCTATGTGGGTGGCCCTACGATGGCCATGGTGGCGCTCAAGTGCCCCGAGATTGAGGTGGGCAGCGGCTTGGGGGTCGCTACAGCTGCTGCTAGGGAGGCACCTGCAATCGTGGGCACCGTCAGCCCTCGTCTGCGTGCCATTGATAGATGGTGCGCTTTTATGCCTTTAATGATTCAGGTCGTCGTGGTGGACATTAACGAGGAGCGCATCAAGGCCTGGAACAGCGACAAGCTGCCCATTTACGAGCCGGGACTGCTGGAGGTTGTCAAGGAGTGCCGCGGCCGCAACCTGTTCTTCAGCACTGATACCAAGAAGCACGTTGGCGAGGCCGACATTGTGTTTGTCAGGTGCGTTGTCGCTATCGCGTTTGGCCTACACATACCTCGGGCTTGCATGTGATGGGGCTCCCCCTCGTCGGTTTTTTTTCGCCCGAGGCGTGCCTGCCTTCGCCCCCCTAGATGTTCTACCCGCTGTTGACGTGTTTGTTTCCGTTGTGCCACGTGCAGTGTGAACACCCCCACCAAGACCACTGGTATCGGCGCCGGCAAGGCTGCCGACCTCACTTACTGGGAGGGTGCCGCCCGCCTGATTGCCTCCGTCTCCACCTCCAGCAAGATTGTTGTGGAGAAGTCCACCGTGCCTGTGAAGACCGCCGAGGCCATTGGCAAGGTACGCAGCTGCTGCAATCCAGCCAATTGGTGCAAGGCATGCACCCACGTCGTGGTACCTACAAGCCAAGCGGAAGCTTGGGCCGCCCTTTATCGCTTCCCACAGCAATTAGCCTGATACCGTGCATGTTCGTGCATGCCCCACAGGTGCTGAAGCGCAACTGCCTGGACCCCAACGTCAACTTTGAGATTCTGTCGAACCCCGAGTTCCTGGCGGAGGGTACTGCCATCGAGGACCTGCGCCACCCGGACCGCGTAAGTGCGGACCAGCAGTGCCGGCTGCATGACTGCACATGCATGCATGCATGTGCTGCCCGTGCAGCAGCGTCGCGGTGCTTTGATGTGCGTCCAAACGCATGATGAGACGGTACTGCCACTGGGGTGCGTAGCTGCAGCAAGCCGATGCATCACGGTGCGTGCGATGTGGGTCTGTTTTGTAGTCTCTGCATGCCGTGGGGCACCAAGGCCTGGCCCTACCTCGTTCCCTTGTGGCGGCGCCGCGGGCTTCATATCGTGCATGTGCTTCGCCCAGCACACACACGCGACTCACTGGCACAGGTATGCGCGGCCCACGGCATGCATTCCAGTATTCAGCTCAGCGTATCTTCTTCTTATTAAGTGCTTCGCCCAGTTGAATGGCAGTACAGCGCATCAAGCTAGGAGCGCTCAGGAGGTTGCGCCGGCGCCCTGCGGCATTACCGGGTTGCGGTTTCATGCCGCTTTGTGCTGCGCATCATCATGGCCGTGCTCACTTGTACGTACGACTGCCGGCACAGGCATATTAGCGCACATATGCTTGCACGCCTGACGCTGCCTGCGCCGCCCTCCCTTATTCCTGCATGTAGGTCCTGATTGGTGGCGCTGACACCCCGAGCGGCAACAAGGCAGTGCAGACGCTGGTTGAAGTGTACGCGCACTGGATTCCCAGGGAGCGCATTCTGACCGCCAACCTGTGGTCCGCTGAGCTGGCCAAGCTGACGGCCAACGCTTTCCTGGCGCAGCGCATCTCCTCCATCAACGCCATCTCGGCGCTGTGCGAGACCACCGGTGCCGACGTGCAGCAGGTGGCGCACGCCATCGGCACGGACTCGCGCATTGGCCCCAAGTTCCTGAACGCCTCGGTGGGCTTCGGTGGCTCGTGCTTTCAGAAGGATATCCTCAACTTGTGCTACGTCTGCGAGTCCGTCGGCCTCAAGGAGGTGGCCGAGTACTGGTACCAGGTCGTGTCCATGAACGACTACCAGAAGCAGCGCTTCGTGGAGCGCGTCATCTCGTCCATGTTTAACACCGTCGCCGGCAAGAAGATTGCCATTCTGGGCTTCGCCTTCAAGAAGGACACCGGCGACACCCGCGAGACACCCGCCATTGACGTGTGCAAGGGCCTCATCCGCGACGGTGCCAAGGTCTGCATCTTCGACCCGGAGGTCACCCCGGAGCAGATCTTCCGCGACCTGAGCGCGCCCAAGTTCGAGTGGGACCGCCCCAACTACAGCCGCTCCTCCTCCCACATGCTGGAGAATGTCCAGGTAGTGTCCGATGCGGAGGCCTCGATCGACGGCGCGCACGCCATCTGCGTGTGCACCGAGTGGGACGAGTTCAAGAACTACGACTACCAGAAGTTGTACGACAAGATGGTGAAACCCGCCTTCATCTTTGACGGTAGGAACATCCTGAACCACGCCGCCCTGCGCGAGATCGGCTTCATCGTGTACGCGCTCGGCAAGCCCCTGGACCCCTTCCTGATCAAGAACTATTAGGCAGCTAAAGCGCAGCCGGCCTGAATGGCGCCTAGCCCGTGCGCCTGGTTTTGTCGGCGCTTTTAAGGCACGGGGTACTCCTCAGGTCTGGTTGACGAAGCTGTTGCGCCCTTCTTTTGGATGCCTGACTCGGCATGTGCAGTCACATTGATGTGCATGAACTGTCCCGGCGCACGTTGAGGCGCCACTGCAGACTTGACACAAGCTGACCATAGGAAGAGGGCGCTGGAGAGGGTGGCATGTGCGAGGTGTACTTTTCGTGATTGATGACTGACTGCGTGATTGATTAATTGACCAAACGGTGACTGTGACACGTGATTTTATGCAAGGCGTCACGGCCCTAAGAGATTTATTCACGATGCTGTGGAAGATGCCTCATGGGCCATGATGGATGTGAGGTGGATAGGCAGCGTTAGCACCTACACCTACGTGTGTATGTTCAAACAGTCCTCGAGCCATTATATATGTGACGCATGTTTGTTGTTACATGTTTCACGGCGTGATGGTCCTCCAGGTGGCTGTGGCTACCTTCATGGCCGGCAAGTTTTTGTTCGCTACTCGTCGACGCCGTTCAGGCTCCAGTCATAGTCCTTGTAAGAGACTCGGACATCTTGGCCATCGTTCAGCATCTGCTCCAGTTGGTCACGGGCAGGGTCGGTCAGGAACCGTAGCAACGTCTGAAGCCGCTGCTGCTTGTTGGCGCCAAAGTCGATGGCGTACCACTGCACGTACGGCGGCGGTGACGGGTGGGAGGCCAACCAGGGTCAGCCGGCTCGGCAAAACCTGCATTGAGCTCGCCAATGCGTGCGTGTCCTTTTGTGTGGCACATGCGACATAATGCAATCCATCCCAGCTAGCACCGTAGCGCTAACTCGGTAAGTAGCACCAGGTAGCACTGCAAGCTACCAACCACAACCACACCAGTTAATGCATGTCCATCCTTGCGCGCACGCACACACTTAAAAGGAGAAGATCGCTGTTCTGAATGCTGCTGCTGCTTGCGGGGAAGCGCGCATACCTGTGCGAGTGGAGTGTGCGGTAATGGCCGAAGGTGGGAGGCGAAGTGGCGGGCGGTACAACGTCACGCACACACACGCACCTTGAAGATTTTTGACATCTTGACCTCACGCTGCTCTGGCAACACCTGCACCTCGCTTTGGCAGAAGGCCTCCGCCGCGCCCTGCAGGCACATGGGAAAACACACCGAAAGCCTGGACCGTCTGCGGGAAACGGGACTGCCAGGCTTTACACAGGAGGCGACCAGCCTTCCTTCGGGCGGCGCCTTGCCGTCGCGCCATGCGGCGCGCGCAGTGAGCGCGCTACACCGCCAGAGCGCCACCCTACCTGCAGCCCCTCCTCCAAGTTGTCGGCGGTGTAGACCTTGATCGGCGGGCACGACTTGGCACCGCACACCAGCGCAAAGTGGATGCGGCAGTCCACCGGCTGGACGATCTGCACTAGCATGACGGACCCACCACAAGCAGGAGCACGCGCATGTTGATTGGCCGTGCACGGCCGCAGAGGGTGGGGGAGGCGAGGGCTACCGTTCTGACCTTGCACCTGGGCCAGATACGTCATTTGACCCAGTCGCTGCTCCTTGCGCCGCCGACCGCGCAGCCCTTCCTCATCGTCGTGTCCCCTGCATGCCGACGCTTCACCGGCGCCACGCCCGCTGGCCGACTGCGCCGCCGCACCTTGCGCAGCCGCGGGTCGTTGTTGCGGAACTGGCCGCCGCTGAATTGCGGCAGGCCCACCAGGTTGAACAGGTTGGAGGCGGCGGAGCGGTTACCACGCAGGATGCCGTTTTCCAGGTCGTCCGCGGTGTAGTCCTGGCCGCCGATGTTGTACTTGGCATGCTGCGAGTAGAAGCGCGAGCGCTGTACGGCAGTCATCTTGGTGCCGTACACCACCAGCGCGTGGATTATGAGGGCGTTGTAGAGGTTGATGCAGAAGGCGATGAGCTCCGCGCGGCTTAGCGCGCGAGGTCAACCTGCCGTACACATGATTTTGAAGGTTGAGTGGGGGAGGGCGTCGTGAGCAAACCCGCCGCAGTCAAGTGGCAAAAGGCACCCAGGCCAACGCCACTCAGTGGTCAACCAGCCCAGCCAGCAGGGCCGACGGCCCGACGGGGCTCAACCTCACCAATGGTGGCGGGCAACACCATCAACAAGCGCACAGGCGCACAGGCACAGGCGCGTACCTTCTGCAACTCCGCCGTCAAGTTGACGAACACCTTGAACTGCGGGTCGTTGCGGATGCCCTTGTAGTTGACCGAGTGGCCGTCGGCGCTCAAGTAGCTGTCGTACAGCTGCAGGATGAGGCCACGAAGCTCGTTGGCGACCTGCGCGCGCGAGGTCACAGCCGCCTCAGATAAACCTATCAGTAGGCAGGTCACAGCAAACAAGATCAAACAGGCGGCATGCAAGACGAGGAATGGGGCATGCGTGTATACCAAAGCACGGGGGCCAATGCACGTGTGCTGTGACATCTGCGTCTGACACTCCCGCAACCTTGACCATACACAGCAAATGCCATGGGGCGGGTGCTTGGCCAGAGCGCAACCCGCCACCCCCGCCAACCTGCGTGGCCGGTCGGGCGGCCCC
This sequence comes from Ottelia alismoides, assembly GCA_037367405.1. NCBI lineage: Eukaryota > Viridiplantae > Streptophyta > Magnoliopsida > Alismatales > Hydrocharitaceae > Ottelia > Ottelia alismoides. Next base: position 14,375 of record JAZKJV010004826.1, on the reverse strand, counting down.
CGACCACCAGAAGCTCATGTTGAGTGCCTCTCCGCGGTGCGGCGCCGGCGCCTCTGAGACCAGCATGTACTGCTTGGCGCGGTCGTACCCCTCCAGATCCGGCCCAAAGGGCACAGGCGACGCCTGCGCGACCAGGTGCGCGCCGACCAGCGCCTCTGCCACCGCCTTGGCCGGCTTGCCCGCTGCGGCTTCATGCTTGGACAGGTCGAGCCAGGCCTCAAGCTCCGCGCCGGTGAACACGCGGTATGTCTTGCTCCTGCACCTCATCATCGTGCCAGGCGAGAACAGCAGAGGCTGCCATGACCGACACGGCCAGGCAGCGCACGGCGCGGCCAAGAACCCGGTCGCAAACTTCCACGGGCGTGAGCCAGCGGCACTGGTGGTGGACGCAGGTGGATGCAGCGTTGACCGCAAGACGGTACCCTGGGCGAGTGCGGAGCACAGAAAGTGTGCTAGCCCGCGTGCGGCGCCATGTCCGCCAGCAAGGATTGCAGTGCACTATGGTTGGGGCGCGTTGCCTTGGAATGCACCCGCAGGTCAGCGTACGACAGTTCACAGCCCGCCGCGACGCAGGCAAGGGCGGGCTGAGGTTCAATCATGCGCTGTGCTGACGGCGGGGACAACGGCCGACCCCTCTTGGGCCGGCGGCAGTAGCCTTGAAGACCGATCCACATCGCCGCATGGCCGCACGGTACGCCGAGTGCAACTCAGTGTACGCGCTGCTGCCTGCGGCGGGCCGCTACTGCAGCTGCCGTCTGCCTCACCCCAACTGCGCCTCCCTCCTAGCCAGACCCCCGCGGATGTCAGCAATGCTATCCGCCAGCGACTGCAGCTGTGCACGGCTGCTGTCCGCCTCGCCGTTACTGGCCTGCCGCGCCTCAAGCGCAGCTCGTTCCTGCGCCGCCTGCGCCAGGCATACAGCACACGACCACTTCAAGGCAGTGCCACGTCGCGGTCGCGGGCACTTGGCAGCGCTCTTGATGGCGCAGGTGACGGGCTGCGCATGAAAGCCAGGGCGCGTTGCCAACGGCAGGGCTGCAACTGCACATGCGTGTCATGCCATGCATGGTCCACGCCCCAGCTGTACCCACACGGTCGCGGGCGCAATGGCACCAGCACAGGTCTGAGCGTAAGGACGTGCAACGGACCTGGCCGGCTTCGTACAGCTCACCAGGTCGGGTGGCAGCGCCGGCGTGGTCCCCGTGCGCTCCACCAGCTCCGCGAAGCTGCCGTCTGCAAGCGCCTGTAGCAGGTCATCGCTTCCGCCGATGCTCTGGCCGGCTAGGAAGATCTGCGAAAAGGGTTGCGTGCGAGCATTTGCGGCAGACCGGCAGGCGAGCCGCGGCGAGCGTGATGGGCCAGGTAGCAAACTGTGCTCCTCGTTGGGTGAGCTGGGGCAGCTGCCGTGCGTACGCAACAACTGAAGAGCCTCACAGGACAACATGTGTGCACGCGGCAGTGAGCGCATGCAGTCGGCAAGGCCTGCGGCTGGCGTGCACCCACCTGAGGGACGGTGCGCTTGCCGGTGATCTCCCGGACGCGCTGGCGCAGCGCCTCATCGGGGGCCACGTTGATGTCGACATACTCGTAGCCAGCCAACCGAAGCGCCTCTTTCGCCCGCTTGCAATAGGGGCATGTTGGTATTGAGAACACAGCTATAACGGCCGTTGCGACGCTCGCCATTTGGGCTCCAGGCGTCGCGGTTGCTAACGCTCGCACCGTTGGGCGTTCGTCGGCGGGGACACCGCTCCGTTGCGACCAGGTCCCGGGCGCAGCGCTGTGCGCAGGCGCGGCGCGGGCTAAGCAGGGCGCAACGTGGCGCTGCGTTTCAGGAAGCCGACTGGCGCTGCGCGCCACGAACCGCCGTACTCGTGCGTGGGAAGCCGTTGGGACGTTGGCGCGCATCGCCACTCTTCTGCAGGCCGTCAACATTGGCATAAGCGTTGCCATGCAGGCTTAGAGGAGAGTGACAGCAGCTCGCGAAGAGCGCCGTTCGCATATGCGAGCTGTTCACCTACGCCACGGGCCTGGATTACGCCGGCCCCACACCCTCAAAGCTCCTGGGCCCTATGGAACATGCTGAGCCACAGACCCGAAAACACCTCGCCTTCGATTCTTTCCGTTTGGCCATTTCACCCAAGGCCTCCCTATTCGTCCTCCCATGCGCTTGCGGTGTGTGCTTGAGCTGCTAGCGGGATGGAGGCAATGCGGGGGCAATTCGGTCCCACAGGTGGGCTTCTTGGCGGCCGCTCCGCTCCGCGGCGTGCAGCTGCACTTTGCCGAGCTCACAGGGGCGCGCACCAGCAGCAGCATGCCAGCTCAGCGCAGGAGCATTTGCAGCGGTCCTTGGACGCTGGTCCGGCCTTGAAGCCGGTGGATTTTGAGTACACGACCGTCGCCTTCAAGACCAAGCCCCGCAAGCCCGGCAGCCGCCCGCATAAACTGTTCAAGGAGCCTGCGCCAGATGGCTATCGGGCCTTGGAATTGGTTTCCGGGGATAAGCGCGTGCTTTTTGAGGATGGACAAGACAAGCCACAGGCGCAGCCGGGTGGTGATGGCCGACGGACGCGCGACCTCCCCGCGGCGTCCGCAGCGGTGATTGGCGTAGAGCAACCTGCGCCCAAGGCGTCACGCCAGGGGGATGCGGCGCGTCCTCCGGCCCAGCCTTTGGGCCAGCTTGCAACCGGTGACGCCGCGCACAGCAGCGCAGCCAAGCGTCGCAGGCCGCCGCCGCCGCTGCCGCCGTCAACCTCACCAGCCAACGTAGCGGCAGCAACAAGGGCCCATGCGAGCAACGCAGCTGCCAAGGACGCGGCGTGGCAGCGGCACCAGCGTGCTGGTAGCAGCAAGTCAGGCCTGTGGGAAGCGCAGGATGACGCCGCCGTGTCGGTTGGCCAGGCCGCCGCCGCGCTTGGCATGGCGCCGCAACAGCTCTGGAAGCACCCCAGCCTCAAGTCACTGGCCACTGTTCTACAGCAGCAGCACCCCGGAAGCCTACAGGACCTGCGCGCGACGCTGTGCGACGAGCTGGGCTTGTCGCAGCAGCAGCTGGCGCGAGCAGTGACGGCACAGCCGCAGCTGCTGCGGCTGTCCCCAGCCGCCCTGCTGCAGCGTGCCACGGAGGTTGCGGCGGCGCTGGACGTGCCGCTGCGCAGCAAGCCGCTGGCAAGCACCGTGTCGACAACGCCTGACGTGCTGATGCGCCGGGATGGCGTTGCGCAGGTGCGCGCAGCGCTCGAGGCGGCGCTGCTCCTATCGCCGCCGGCCAGCCTGGCGCTGCTGCGCGCCGAGCCGCGACTGCTGTGCGTCGCGCCGCAGCTGATCGGCCAGTGTGTATCCGAGCTGGGGAAGCGCCTGCAGCTGGGCGATGCAGCGGCCGTCGCCAGCTTTGCGTGCTGCAGGCCCGTGTTGCTCACGACGCCGCCCAGCGTCCTGGCACGCAACATGGAGATGCTGACGCTTACATGCCAGCTGGACGCGCAGCAGCTCCAGGCAATGGTGCACATGGTTCCGGCGCTGGTCTGCCGTTCGCCCGGGGAGCTCAAGCAGGTCACGCGGCGGCTGGTGAAGCTGCTGCACGGCAGCGACGCCTGGCGGCCGGGCCTGCCGCGCCTGCTTGGCTCGCCGCGCAACCTGGTGGTGGCGCTGTCGTTCGACAAGGAGCGCCTGGACCGGCTGCACTACCTCCACAGCACCGGCCGGGACCGCCTCATGGGCTTCAAGGTATTGTCCCGGCCACGCAGCCTTGGCTGGTAGGGCAGCATGGTTCTTGGTGGTCGTACAGGTACCTGTCAACTGCACCACTCGCTGAAGTGCTTGCTTGCGCTCGTCGTGCCGATGTGCGCCGTATGGGGCCCGGCGCTCATGCAGGCTGCCGGCGTCCCGGCCGTCCCTGAGCTCCTCTCAGTGACCAGAGCGGCGCTGGCTCCGCGGGGAGCGAGCTGTATGCACCACGTACATCCCTTCCCCCATACACACGCACGCTTGATGTGGCGCTGCTTCGCGCTGCGCGGTGCAGTGTCAGCGCTCCTGGCGCAGCCGACAACCGCACAGCAACAGCCCTGCTCGTTCGTCGTGGTTTACCCAATAGCCTTTCAGCTTGCGTGTTGCTGCTGTTGCTCGCTCGTTTCTCTGACCCCAGGATGCGCTGAGCATAGACGACGAAGACTTCGCAGAGGTGTTCCCGGAGTACCCCTCCTGGCGCAGGAGGCTGGGAGGTCATGAATAGATTGATCGGGCTTCACCGACGGCAGCTGTGATCACCACGTGATCATGTCTCAACCATATGTCACTAACCCTGTTGATACCAGCGAACAATTACATGGCTGTACCCTGGAGCTAGTTACACCTTGGCCACGTAGCCAACAACGGCGGCGTGGCTGCTGGGCTGCTGCCCACAAGGACGGATCGTTCAACAGGAGGATGTGGTACACCACGTGAGGCGTTGCAACCAGATAAGGTAATGAACGACCTTCGGGCCAAAAGTGCATGACGGGGGGGGTGTCGCTCTTGCATCGAACATGCGGCTTGCTCCTCCTACAGGCTGTAGCACCCCCGTCTCCCACAGTGCCTGCACTGAAGCACCCATACCTCCATCTTGACACTGCCTGGTGTGTGTGCCCGTGGCGGATGGCCGCAGTGCCGCCAGCCAGCGGCGTGCAGCGTGGCCAAGTTGATACGTCAACCGTCTTGTGACGCAGACAGGCGCGGCGACGGCATTTTACTGGTGAGCCCTGCCGGGTCAGGGGTGGCGCGCCAAACACCTGTGCCGGCGGCACAGCACCGTGACGCGCGCCGACGGCTAACGTTCACCGCATGGTGTTGGCAGTCAATCCACGTCCTACGCAGCTGCCCACGGAGCCTGCGCTTGCCGGGCCTGCCATCCTGCTGCAGGCCGCTGACGACAAGCCAGGCACCGGTCTGCTCGGGCGCAGGGCACGCACGCCACGCCAGGCCAGGCCAGGCCAGGCCAGGGGTTCATCGGGCGCTGTCGGGTGTCGACGGCACATCTCGCAGGGAACGATCCGGCCCAATGTCCCTGGAACCAGTGTTGACGTACGCGCCTGCGCCAAGCATCCAAAGGAACAGCATGCTAGCATAGAGCCGAGGCCCCATGTAATGTTTTCTTGTGGACGTGGTGAAGGCACCGACCTTGACCTTTCACCGGCGCTGAAGTTCGAGCGCGCGTTGAGTGCGGCGTCCAGGCGGCACGACCGACCGCCGCGCAGGCAGGCGCGCGCGTGCAAGCCGGCAGCGGCGTGTCGTGCTGTGGAGTGCATACCACCCTTGTTCCAAGCGTATTGATGTGGTGAATCACGCTGTTGCAGCAGGCGGCCCTTGTCATGTACTTGCGGCTTGCCCCGCTGTGCTTTGACAAGCAGGCGCTTCCGCGGGGCCGGACGCCCCACATGCATACCTCGTATCTGTGCGGATTTTGGGAGCGGCTTTTGGGCATCAGGCTGCGGCCAACGCGGGCATGGCGCAAAGCACACGAAGTTAGTGCTGTAATGAGCATGATTGCAACAAGCAGCCCCTGTTGTCCGTCTGCTTCCGTGTCCGATGGGAGGATTGGTGCGCATGGGCGCATGCAAGCAGATGCAAGCGACACCCGTCCCAGCCAGCACTTCGCAAGGCGCGGCTTCGTTGCATCCACCCTGACATGGGCCATGTGCATTCGCGCTGGCAGGGCGCGCCAGGATGCTGCAACGGCGTCCCAAACGCTGCCGTCCAGCGTGCGTGCCGCGCGGCGGCGGGCACGTGTACGACGAATGCGTCGGCCGCGGCGTGCCTGCCAGAGGGGGTGCCCGTACTCACTTACCTTGGGGGCAAAGTTCGTGTAGTATATGACAGGTGAAAAGCCCACTACCATGATGCCGCCGAGTGTTGTAAGCGCCAGTAAACCCTTACTCCGCTTGACGGTGTCGAGGACACCCATCTGCAAGGATCCGTTCGCGCCACTGCAGAAAGGTGGTCACAGGCGCAGTGTGCTACGCGGTAGCAATAAGCTGCTTAGCCAGGTCACGCCGTACGGTCGTCCTGTGGCAGTTTTCTTTTCGGGATGAGGGAAGGAGGTTGCTGATGGGGCAGGTCCGAAGTGGGTGGGGTAGAGTAGTAACGGTCGTTTGGACCAAGCCAAAAGGGCACAGTACATGACTCCGACCGGACGCTTCATCGCTGTAGCGGATCACAGCGTCGTCAAGTGTGTGCCGCGCCGCGCGGCTGGCGCCGGAACCATCGGCTACCCCCTGCCGCCTGCTGCGCTGCAGCCACACAGCGAACACGAACACCGCCACTTCAGCGGCGGTGCCCTTGATATTCTTGGCCGCTTTTCAAGCATCAACATGGACAGCCACTTCAGCGGCGGTGCCCTTGATATTCTTGGCCGCTTTTCAAGCATCAACATGGGCAGTTTAGGCGAATGTAGGAGGCCAGGAACTCCATGGTCTGCGCGCGCGTCCGCAGCGCGGACGTCGACATTTATGCTGGGTGTTTAGCGCGGCGCTGTACGCACAGCTCTGTACACGCAGCAAGCACTGCACCAGCTCTAGCTGCTGGCAAGCCTGGGCAAGCGACAAAAGGCTCCGAAATGTTTTGAATACGGAAATCCACCTCATACCTCCACCTCAGAGCTCGGCGATATGTTAGCGGAACAACACCAGCAAAGCAAACTGCTCAGACAACCTCAGGATAACAACGCAGATGTCTTGGCTCAGCGGCCATTGTCCCTCACCCTTGCAAAGCCTACTCAAAGTTGTGAGCGCACATTCATCTGAGATGCGCACACCACCAAAGTGTCACAAAGCAACCTACAGACCAATCGCGCTGTCGACAACGGATTGCTTTCATCAGACAGATGCCATACGATTGTCGTAAGGCCTTTGAACACCTTAGCGCGGACAACACGTAGCCAGAGATTCATGCCAGGGTCAACGCTGCACGTGCACGCTGGCGAAGCTCGGGCAGCTGGGCGGGCAGCTACATGCAAGCATGCGCACAGGTGCGCGCCGTGTGCGCCAGTGCACGTGATGACTTACGTCACGCAAATCGCACATGTTCAGCCGCCAGGCCCGACATCCTCCCCCCACTCCTCCTCCGCCCCCTGGACCGCCTCCCCATGCCCCCGCCGCCGCCGCCGCCGCTGCCGCCGCCGCCGCCACCGCCATCGACGCCCCCGCCGAGGCCCCCGCCGCCGCCCCTGCCGCCGCCGCTGCCTTCGCCTCCGCCTCCGCTACCCCGACCCGGTATCGCCTCTTAAGCATGTTGTGCAGGGGTCCATTTCGCGTATGTACCTCCGCGTACATTGATGTCAGCGGCCTTGAGACCTCGGAAAAGCAGACAGTGCGCCAATAATGACGATCCCACAGGGCTCGGACATGGCGGGACCACGAGGAGTAAGATCCCATATGGCGGGCCGGGCCGTGGCGGCGGCGTAGTGATGTGCTGCGGCCGTGGCTGCCGTTACTCGGCTGGGAGCGGCGGCTAGATGGCGCACCGTACACCAGAGGGGTGTGCGACACCCGTTCGGCGCTTGGTGCACAGGTCGGTCGCGCAGGCTGGGCAGGGCGGGGAAGGAACCGGCAGCAGGCACAGTCAGGAGGACCGTTTGCCGTACGTGTCGCCGGTCAAGCCCAGTCAAAGTCTCACTGGTCCTCACTGGCCCTCATAAGCAACAGAGCGATTGGCAGACCCGCACGCCAGCAGTATTCACAAGGCCGTCTACGAATCGTGACTACGAACCACCGACTGCGTCTGCTTCTGTAACACGCTCAACATGATTCAACACACGTAAGGTTACAACTACAAAGCTTCGCCGCCGTCGCCGTGCAGCAGTAGGCAATTCAGGGCTGCCGCATGCATAAACCAGGATGCACGATGCTTACGAGTGCGCGCGCCAAGATGTAGCAGGCGCATATAGAAGCCAACGGACAAGAAGATGCCACAGCATGGCGAAGGCGACAAGGCACCGCCGAGCGTGATCCACGCGCTCTTTTTCAAGGTACGTACGCCTCGTTTGCCATGCTGCTGGCGTCTGACAAGGCTTGCATTCCTGGAGCTTGTATCCTCACTATCGTACCGCGGCATGGGCGTTGCCTCCCACAGTACGCCACAGTACGTGGCTACTATGGCATCACCGGCGTATCAGCACAGGCGTTCAAGCGGCTCGTGCTCGACATGGGCCTGCTGGTGAGTGCCCCTTGTAGCTAAGTGTGCGGCACATGGCTTGGCCAGCTCGCCCACGCGCGAGCACCATGCGCGAGGGCTCCTTTCATGCAGCGCAGTACGCATGGACACGCCACAGCGACAGCACCGCGTACAGCACGATCCCCATGAAAGCATGCGGCAGGCCCTCCCGGGGCCGAGCTCTGTTGCTCTTTGGTGCATGTATGCAGGAGGGCATTCCCGGTGGCCTTGTGGACGCGTACGTTAGGGAGGTGTTGCTGCGAATCGACCAGGACCGGGACGGCAACATCAGCTTGCAGGTAGACTGGCACGTGAGAATTGTACACACGGGCGAGGGCGTCACGGTGGGTCTAGGCGGAGACCAGCAGCCAGGTCCTAGCGCGCCTGTGGCTCGCGCTTGCCACCCAAAAACCCGAGACATGAGCCGGCCTGGCGCGAGAATGAAGCCCGTACCAGAAGGAGGGACGAGGACCGTATGCACGACGGCGGCGCGGCAGCCACCTGCGCCCCGCGCCTGCGGCTGTCGTGCCATGCGGCACACGCATCGGCATATCGCGAGTGCATGAGCGGTCAACGGGACCGGAAACAGGATACCTTGCAACACTGCTGGATGCGGTTGTCTCGTGCCCTTGCCGTGGCAAACCCTGCCGCCGTCGTCCCCTGTGTCATGCAGGACTTTGTTGTCTGGCTGCTGTCTGAGGTTGCTGCGCTGCTGCCGCTGCGCGACGCTTTCTGCCGCACAACCGGTGCGGCTCCGCTGTGTCATGCATGCAAATGCCCACAGGGTGTCAACAAAGCATCTGCACATCGTCCAGTGCGCGCTGTGATGTGCATAACCGACCATACGACGCACACAGGCTTTCTGGGTTTTCTTCGTCGATTGGTTGTGGCTGTAACAGGCCAGGCTTCAGGCTTTGCAGCTGTCTCTTTCCGGGTGGGCGGGTCCTTTTGCACGGGTTCCAAAAGATTAGGAAGATCATACGACGCACACAACAACTACCCCTACCCCTGCCATGCATGATCCTGGGTTGGGCCGCGTGGTGCCCGCGCAATGGCCGCCTACGGGAGCCGCTTGCATGCGGTCCAAACGGCCGTGCCTGTGCTCCTCATGCTGCAACGTTCTTGTGCGCATGCGTAGGCCTCCGTCCGCTGTACAATCAGTACCACGCGGTCCTGCTGGGGGACGTTGGCTTCACAGACGGCGCGCGGCGGCCCGCCACTGGTCTTCTGGCGTGGCAGATGCTGCAAATGGCAAGCCAGTACGGTTTGCTGGCGGGCGGGCTAGCGCCTGAGGCCGTACGGCAGGCCATGAAGGGCGCGCGCGCGGCCATGTGCGGCGACCGCGGATCTACCCCCGGCGGCGGGGGCGGGGCGGGGCAGCAGGCGGAGGCGGCGGGTGGCAGCCGCCTGCAGTTCGCACCGTTTGTCAAGGCACTGGCGCTGGTGGCGGAAAAGCGGGTAGGTCGGCGTGTGTGTGGCAAGACAAGCCGGGCAGGCAACCGGCTTGGGCGCCAAAACACACGTCTTTGCTGGGATACAGGGAGCAAGCGCAGCCGCATGCCCTTCACAGCACAACGAGCTGCACGAGGGTGGCGCATGTTGGTATTCATGCGACTTTTGCACGGGTTCCAAAAGATTGGGAAGTTATCCATGCGACTAGTAGCCAGAGCCACAGCCCAGGCCGACCCATGGGTCATCTGTAATGCTGCATACGCATCCTGTGAGTGCTGCTTGTGACTTACCGTTCTGCCGCGCGCTCCATGGTACCTGCTGCGCATTTGTTGATGCAGGCCAGTAGCCTTGACGCGGTATTGTACCAATTGGTCAGCTGCGGCATGCCGCCGCCGCTGCCGCAATCGCTGCCCGATGGCCGTGCAGCAGGCAGTGGCGGAACTAGCGCTGGCGTACCCACGGTGGTCGCGCCGTACTTTGGCCTGGAGAGCGAGCTGGAGGGCCCTGTGGTCAAAGAGGTGTATGATTGCCGTGCGTGTGGCCAGCGCCATGCTCGGTGGCGCCTGGCAGACTGGCGGCGCTTGGAGGTGAGGCGGGGCCAGGCGATGGATAGGCAGACCCGACTGCAGTCAACTGCCAGGCACGAAGCAGTAGGTGTCGTTCTTCACCACGCCAAGCCTTCGAGCGGCACGATGCGCTTCGTTGAGCCGTGGCGTGTGACAGCGGTGCATTGTGCAGAAAACATCAGAACGGACTTCAACAGTGTTTCATCCCCCCGCTCGTTTGTGCTTTAGGAAGCTTTTTACTTTGGTGCAGCTCTACCTGGCTCGCGGCAGGAACGGTGCGGTGGTGGCCCTGCCCTGCCCTGCCCTGCCCTCCGTACAGGACTACATGCTCAGCGTCGGCCTGCCACCGCCTGTCCGCCGTCATCTGCCGTACTTCAAACTTGTAAACACCCGCAACTTGAGGGCTGTGTTCCACAGGTACGCGATCTGCGCACCTCACCCTTCTCAGGCTGCACCGCCTGGCCTGGCACACCTGTCTGGAACTTGCCCGTGCCCTTACAGACTTGTCAGGAGCCAGCCTGGCGCACCGGCATAATCACGCCGCTTTTGTTGCGACCTTAGTCCGTGTATGCGCCGGAACCGTACTCGCGAACAGCACAGCACGTGTGTTCCCGTCAGATATCCCATACCGGCAATGCTGCGCTTGTTTTGATAGGCACCGTAACCTACCGCGCTGAAACGCAGGTACAACCTGCAGCTCAACAAGGGCCGCCTGCCGCCCGCCACCGCAACTCCGTCAGCGCAGTCGCGTGCTGCAAGCAGCGGTGGCAGCGCCCAGCAAGCTGTGCACCAGCGGCAGGCGCAGCAGCAGCACGATGCTCCGGCGGCGATGGCCGCCCTGGGCGCCACCGACTTTGCAGCCGTCGTCAGCGCACAGCCCTCGGCCCGCTCCGTTGCCACCAGCGCCAGCACCAAGTACTCGTACGGCGAGTTCACTCCGCCCGACAGCGACCTGTACACAAGCGCAGGCAGCGAGCGGATATGCCCTGGGGAAACGACGGACCGGGGGCAAGCCACGCAGCGACACGATCCAGCGCAGCAGCAGCAGCAGGCGACAACGGACGGCGAGGCGGAGCCCAACCCTTTGGAGCAGGGCTACGGGGCGTGCTGCTGTATGTACCGCAGCCTGACCCTTATGGAGCAGTAAGCGCGCCGTGCATGTCTGCGCTCCCGTGATGAATTTCGGCAACCAGCCAGTGCATGTCCTCATCAGGCTGCCGAGCGTGCCCGCCGCGCCTTTCCGTGCCACGTTCTGCTTCGTGTTTTGGCTCTAGCAAGCCCATGGTCCAGAGCCCGTAATCGCTGTGCGCGCTCACCAAGCCAGCGCCGTGCTGAGCGCTGCGACGGCTGCGGGTGCTCAGGCGCTCAACCTGTTTGCAATCACTTTCTGCCCGGTTGCCCGGTTGCATCCCCTGCACTTTCTCATGCAGTTCTTCCTGGGCGCGGTTGTGCGGCGACTGCGATGTGATCCGGGACGCCATCGCTGCGAAAAGCTCAAAGTGAGCGGCAGGGCAGAACTAGGAAGGCGGAACAGGGAGAGAAAAGGCGGCCTCACACTGTACATCCGCCATAGCGCTCTGCAGCTGTTAGGCAGGTCGTGAGCGGGGGAGCAACTGGCTGGCGGGACCTGCGGGTGGGTGGCCCAGAGCTGTAGCCGTCGACTGCATTGGGGGGCCGTTGGCGGTCCCTGTGCGGCGCTACACGAGTACGCTTGGGTGCCGCCCAGCATGCATCCTGCCCTGGGCGCATAGGCTGGGCAGGTGGGCCCTTGTACTACCAAGCCTGACCGCCTGACAGGCGCTGCTTTTGCATTGTTGTTAGTGCATGCCCTCGTGTACAGAATGCTGCTCCTTGCCTGGCGCTGCCCCGCATCATTCCTTCAATGCCATCAGGATGACGCCTGCAAAGCTGGAGCACGCGTTCATAACAGCCGCAACGGTCGCAGGCGTCTACAATGATGACGACACCGTAGGTAGGTAGGTGGCAGGCAGCTGAGGGAAGGTGGAGAGCCGTCTAAATGCATGCGTTTTGGCAATCCCATTGGCAGCTCGCAAGCTCTCCCAAAACGCATGCCCCTTGCCCCAAAACGCATGCCCCTTGCCCCTTTCTGACATCGTCCACGTGCGAATCCCTGCGAGCCGCGGCCTTGGCGCAGCGTGTACATCAAAGGTGGTCTCCCAACCCCGCCGTTGACCGTTTATAGCAAACCACTTGCGTGTTTGCGCGTCTGCCCTCCCCTCCCATCCCGTCCACCCTGCTTGCAGGCATCCACGACGCGCCACTGCCACCCCCGGGTGTCCGCCTACAGCTGCCGCGCAACGAGCTGGGCGCAGTTGTGGCCTCCGACACCGTCATGCCGCTGGGGCAACCGCAGCCCAAGCGCAACGGACCGGCATACCAGGACCGCCGCCACGGCCCGCCCCTGGTGAGGCAGAGGCGATGGTGGTGGTGGTGGTGGTGGTGGTGGGTTTTCCACTGCGGCGCCGAGCTAGTCCGTCGCGCGAGGCGAGGGCCTGTGGCGTGCACTGTGTGGTAAAGTGTCGCTGCCACGCCACGCCATGCCCTGCCCAGCCATGCGCCTCTGCGTACACGAACACGCACCTGTCGGCACTTGCCCTGACAGGAGAAACAGTTGATGCGTGTGAAGGCCTCAACGCCAGGCGCATGCGTGGCTTGCACGGCCCGCAGCAGCCTCGGTGGTAGGTCGTGCAGTTTGGTCCAGGGTGCGTCGAGTGAGCTTTGCAACTGCTGCGAGGCGTACTGACGGCAACCAAAGCATACAGGGTTGTGTGTTGTTGTGTGTTGCCGCGGCACCGCACCTGGGCCTGGGCTCGCCCTCACCTGCTACGCAGGGCATCAGCAGCGGTCGCTCGGTGCCGCAGCACGACCCTTCCGCCACTGCTGCCTCCGCCATCCGGGGTCCCGCGTCAGCCGCCGCTTGGGTGGCCAACGAGCTCGCTCCAGGGGCGGGTTCGTCCTGGGGCACGGGTGGCGAAGGCGCCAAGCGCGCCACGGTGCATCGCCCGCCGCGACTGGCCCTCACGTTCCCTCAGTTCCTGGAGGTGTGTACTGTACTGTACGGCAGCAGAATGGGCAGGGCGTTCCCTTTTCGCACCTTGTCCCTCACGTGGCTGCCTGGTGCCACCCCCAGGGGGGCTACGGTCAACCTTCAGTGCCACCAGCATGCTCGCTGTTAACTCGCCCTTGGCTGGACCTCACCCGCAGGGTTCCCGCTCATTACGCGTCCGTGGCGGTAGGGGGTAGGAACAGTGCGATGCCCTGGCATGTGCGGCGCCGCCCTTAGTAAGCGAGCCCAGTAAGCGAGCCACGTGATCGAGGGGGGGGGGCAAGGAGCCTGGACTTGCCACTTTCATGCAGCGGAATGCCGGCCGTGTTTTTGCCCATGCCACCTGTTGGCTTGCGGCCTCCCGTCCTCTACCTTCTGCCTCTACCTCTGCCTGTGCACACACCCGCCCCGCCCACCAGGCGCTGCGGCTGGTTTCTGAGGAGCTGGTGGGCCACCCCGTCACGACGCCTGCAGCGGAGGCGATGCTGTTGCACGTGTGCCACGACATCATCCGCCAAGGCTGCCCGCAGCCGGACCCGACCACGGCCGCCGGTACGGCAGTCATACGGAGGATGTTGCGGCTGGACGAGCAGCTGGGGGCGTATGAAGGCGTGCAGGAGGCTCCCTTGGACGCCGAGGTACGGAGCCGCGACAGCGCTGCATGTCGGGCGCTGCATCGTGTTGGGCAAAACCAGAGGCCTGCATGTGCTGATTGTTGAAGATTGATATGTAGTCTGATGAGGGTCAGATGAGAGGCGCCAACGCTTGTGGCAAGTCGCATGGCAGCGCTTTCTCTATTGGCCGGACTCCTTTTGCGGTTGGCTCAGGGCTTGTCACAGGCATGACTGAGGTGTCAAAGTGCTTTGGAAACCTGGGGTCCCAACACTGGGCACATTCATTAGTAACGCAATCATCGTCTTGTCGGTAGCAGCATTGCCGCTGTAGTCAGGAGGCGCATAGCTGCATCGTCACTTCAGCACCAAATGCATCGTTGCTCTGGTATCGGGTATGAGCAAGAATGGTGTATCTGCCTCCTTGCACAGGCCCTAGGGGAGGAGGACGTCGACCAGCAGCCGCCCAGCCCATCCGCACGGGCGGTGGTAACCGTA
>JAZKJV010004825.1:0-217263 GCA_037367405.1 Ottelia alismoides | reverse complement strand
TACTGAAAACATTTTTTTATTTTTTATGAATTTTTAATAATTTTATAAGGTTTTTAGTCTTTTTCATTTTTAGGGGTTTTATAAATGGGAATGAAATAAAAATCGCAAAGAAGCTAAACCAAGACACAATAAGCAATAAGAATTTTTTTTGGAATTTTTAAAGCCATTTTTATATTTTTAGTTGATTTTCCAAAACTGACAGAGACACTTTTTAGGGTTTTTGAATTTTAAAAAATATCAAATAAAATCAAAATGAGTCACAAAAATTGCCAAAAATACTACACAGTAGCAGGAGCTATGTGTAAAAATTTTAGAATTTTTGGAGTAGTTTTGATATTTATTTGAATAAAAATAAGACACACAGCTGGCAGGGACCTAACTGCAAGTTATTTAAGTTTCAGGACCAACCAGTAACAATCAATACAAGCCTACGATAAAATCTGCAATTTGTCCACTAAAATACGCACATGCTCAAAATCAGCGTTCACAGGGGCATAGATGCAAATTTGAGAAACATTCAATCAACCATTAACACATGAAAAGTTCAGGATAGATCATGCAAATACACCACTACGCACATGACAAGGCACGTGTATTCAACCTGGAAGGACTAAACTACAAATAGCTAAAACTATAAGAACTAATACGCAAAAAGATCCAACTGTGACTTTTATTTTACCGACTGAAATATCAAATAAAATAAACGTAGGATAAAAAGAGCAATGTACCCTCGATGGCACGTGAGTCGCGCATGGGAGTCCACGTGTCGTCCGCTGGCGTAGTGCGATCGTGCGACCCTAGACGCGTCAGTGGTCAGGTCTGACGGTGTCTGATGGTCGAGGACGTGGTGCGTACGGGGGCCGTTATATCTGACATCTAACGGTCTGGCATGTCAGCTGAATGAAAGATCGAGATGGAAATTGGAGGGCGGAGTGGATCCAACGATGCATGACTCGTCAAGAAGAACAATGCCTAGATGATCTTCGCTGGAGCTCAGGACGAGATCCTCAGCCCCGATGGAAGATCAGCCGGCACCGGAGTGGTTGTGGGACGATTCTGCGTCAGGTGGATGGGTCGGATGGAAGCTCCATCGGTTAGGTCAGCGTGACGGTGAAGGGTACCTGGAGCTGCTCCAACGAGCTTGGGCGAGGATGGTTTGGAGGCTCTCAACGTGCGACAGGACCTGCAACGAGAAGCTCTGGGTCAGGGCTACGCTCTGGTATGGTTATTTAGAGCTAAAGATGAAAGAAGCGAGGGTGAACGAGGCTCGATCTCCTGCAGTCGCGAGAGAGGGAGATACGGGACCTAACCTTTGCTACACGAGCTAAGATCAGGGTGATCAGATTACGTAGGGAGATGAAGGGCGAGCGTGTGTGGATATCTGAGCGGTTGGATGTGGGTGACTGAGCTCCGACCGGTCGGTTGGAGTTGGCAGAGCTACGGTGGTGGCAGATGAAAGATTTGATCGAATAAAGAGCTAGGAAGGGCTAAAGCATTACCTGAAGGTCCAGACAAGTTCCTTAGCTCCAGGCGAGATGATCGGCGGTGTTATGGCCTCGACCAAGTGATGACAAGCGAGGGAGGCTTCCCAGGCGGATGTCCGGCCACGAAGAGGGAGCGTCGGCTACACGGCACCAAATCGACCACCAAAGGGGTCCTCCGACGGCTGTCACCACGCTGGAGGGTTCTAGGGTATCGAGAAGGGGTGTGGCGCGAGCTAGGGCACTATGGAGGTGGGAGAGAAGATTTTATAGGGTCGACGGGGCTCTGGAAAGATCTGAGAGAAGCACGAGACCCGAGAAGGAATCGCATCGGGCGAGGGACCCGCGAGAATGTTGGAAGTACGAGGATTCTCATGTCTGAATCCCGAGGCGAGAGGTGAGCGGAGTTGGGCTGGAAAATGTCAAGAAGGAGCTCCGGCGACAACGATCCATGTTGGACCTGGGTAGGAGGCATCGTTGACCCGTGGTCAACATTTCAGCCGACCAATCAGAAAAATGGATGAACAAAAATATTTACAAATTCAATAAAAATAATATATGATTTTAAATTTGAAAGTGTATAAAATGAAAATTGTTTATTATTTTTCAAACTATTTTTCTGTGATTTTTATTTATTTAAAAATAAATTAATCTGTATATAGTATAGAGTATTACATATAGGTATAATATACCTATGTATTTTGTACAATTATTTTTAATTTGTTATTTTTCCACAAATACTCCAATTTTATATTTTATTTATTTAATTTTTGGAATATAAAATGAATTTCGTTTTATTTTTATTGTGTATTTATCGGTATATAATAAATAGAGAAGGAAATATATATACATGTATTAGGTACAAGTGAGAGAGAGTTTTTATTTTTTTATTTTCCTGATTTTTATTTTTTATTTTTAGAAATATATAAAAGGAAGTAAAAATAGATTTTTATTTTTATTTTTGCAAAATAAATTATGTAGACACCTGATATATATATACAAGGTAGAATGGCCCTATCTCTCTCTACTTATTTTTTTTGGCGATCAGGCCAATGCTTGGCCCTCTCTTGGGATTTGGGTCACTCAGTATTTATTCTAAATACTTCCTCTTTTTTCTCTTTATTCTTTATTCTTTTATTTTTTGCAAAAATACATGCTAATTATGCACTATTAACACATGCATGCATATTGCTATGTTATTGTATTTACACCTATTTACATTATGCATTGACAAGATAATTAGCTAAAATAAAAAAAATAAAGAGTAATGAATGGGGATTCATCACCCCCCTATACTTTACCTTTGCTAGTCCCTTAGCAAACACTTATTTGAAAAAGAAATGAAAAGAGAAAGAGAAAAAGAAGGAGAATCAGGATTGATTATTAAACTTGTCTTTATTAAATTGAAGTATGGAGCTCAGTCAGGCCTTTGGATTATTAGTTTGTTGGAACCTTATTTGGACCTAGGTTTAAACTCAACAGCCTCTAAGTTCCACCAATATATGGTCAAGACTCCTCAATGCTCCAGATCAGAACAAGTCTACATACACAAACTCTAATGACCATGAATCTTTTCTTGTAATGTGTAAGTGATAAGTAGCTCCCCACCTCAGAAATGGCAAAGTAACAACCCCCTTAACAAGGTAACTCTAATGCCCTAGTCCAGCAGCTCTTTCCTCGAGGAGCGGGGTATTCCCTTCTAAGTTCAAGTGAAACCGACTCAAGAAGAGGAGGAAGAAGAGAATGGACCATGACCAGTGTAGTCTTGTATCCTTGGGAGCCCAACCAATGTAGCCAAGTCTCCCCCTGCAAGCTTCATAAGATGAGAATGGGTAACATAAGCTTTGCTTTATTTGGCTATATACACTCCGGTGGGTATTTTATTTTCAATCAAACCCACCACTTTTTTGGAGTTTTTCTTTCTTTTGCACATTTTTTTGATGTGCATATTTACAACATATCTACATGGTGCAGCATATATACATAAGGACTTTTTCCTCTTGAGCCAGTAGACTATCCCTCTTTTGAAGCTTTATTGCAACCCACAACTCCTGTCTTTCGACCTCAACACCGCCAGACCAAGTTGAGACACACTTCACTAAAAGTAGATGAGAGGTTCTGCCTAGAAGTACTACCCTCGTATGCTACCCCAACCCAAAGGAAATTGCCTCCTCACCACCTCATCCATAGAGAGCTATGTGTAAGGTGTTGGTGCAAGTAAAGCCATTGTCTATGAGAGTCATGTGTGCTTTGTTAAGTGCTCTACTTAGGCTCATCAAGATGACACATGATCATAGCCTAGTGGACTCAAAGAATTAAGTCCCAAAAGGACCCTAAAAATCTTAATCCTAAGCCCTATAAGGTTCCGCTAAAAATTAGGTGGATTAAGGTCTTAACTAAGCTCCATTTTTCAATTTAATTTCAGGCTAGTTTAAATATCAATCATGATTCAGGAAACTGTACAAGTATATATACAAAAAGTTTTATGTAAAAATTTTTGAAAAATGTTTGCATGAATGCATGGATGTGGGAGTCTTGCAATTTATTTACACATATTTACACAAGGATTTTTGCAAACTTTTATTCTTCAAATATTTTACAAAAATTTGTACTATATACATAATTTTGATATCAAAATATTACAAACTTGTTACACACAAAACATTTTTACAAATATTTGTACAAAAATAATTTTTTTAAATAGCCATGTATGTGCAAGAAAGAATTTAAATTTTTGTGATTTGTACTATATACATAATTTTGATATCAAAATATTTACAAATTTATTACACACAAAACATTTTTACAAACATTTGTAACAAAATAATTTTTATAAATAGCCATGTATGTGCAAGAAAGAATTTAATTTTTGTGGTTTTTAGGCAAAGGTTTTTAGCCATTTTATTTATTAACACACTCACACAAAGTACGAGTTATGACTAAAGTATATATGAAATATATATGACACCCCCTATACTTAGCTCGAACGATGTCCTCAGAGTGGATCAAGAACGATGAAGAAGACATCACTCATGCTTAGTACGGGAAAGTGAAAAGGAATGCTATACTACAATGACGAATAAAGAATATAATGGAGAGAGCTCGGTACTTTCCTCCTATACTTAGGATCAAGTAATCCTAAGTATAGTAAGCTATACATAAGGGGAAAACCGAGTGATGGGATGTACAGGGTTTACCTCCCCTATACTTAGGGTGAAAGGTCCCTAAGTATAGGTAGCAAAACAGAGGTAAAAAGAATCAAAAGAATAATCAAGAGTCTGACACCCCCCATACTTAGGGTAAGGTACACCATAAGTATAGCATAATCATAAGATGCAAATGGGGTGTTGGACTAAAGAATGGAATGATATGGACATCTGGATCTATACAAGGCGGACGACAGTGATAATCAGGCATGAGATGCAATAGATGTGAGTCAAAGACCACATCTCATGCAAAATGAATAGGGGCGACGTCAACGACCTGTGGCTCGTGATCTAGATATGGTTTGAGCCGCTGCCCGTTAACACGAAAGGTAGAAACAGATGGCATCTCATATTTGTCAATACTCCCATTGTCATGTACCTTTCGGACCAGGTATGGTCCCTTCCACTTGCTCTGCAACTTCCCTGGAAATAATCTAAGCCTGGCATCGAACAACCATACTCTCTGATCTGGCTCAAACTGCTTGTGACTGATATGAGAATCATACCACTCCTTCACTCTCTCCTTGTACTGTAGGCTGCTCGAAAAGGATGAGTCTCCAAGCTCCTCTAGGGCTGCCAATTCTGCCTTCCTTTGATCTCCTATACTCATTGGATCCAATAATATATCTGTAACAGCCCAAAGTGACTTGTGCCTAATCTCAACAGGTAAATGGCAGGGCTTGCCATAAACGAGACAAAAGGGAGATGTGCCCAAAGGAGTCTTGAAGGAAGTCCGATATGCCCACAAGACCGAGTCCAAAAATTGTGACCAATCCATTCGGTCTGGGTGGACTACCTTCTGCAATATCGTCTTGATCTCCATGTTCGATACCTCAGCAAGACCATTGGTCTGAGGGTGATATGGAGTGGCTAAACGATGGTCAATGCTAAACTCGCTAGCAAGGACCTTTACCTTGTTGTTGATGAAATGAGACCCCCCGTCAGATATCAAAACTCTAGGTACCCCGAACCGTGACATGATATGCTTCCTCAAAAATATGCAAACAGTCCTAACATCTGCAGTTCAGGCGGGGATGGCCTCAACCCAATGATTAACATAATCCACGTCCAATAAAATGTACTCAAATCCCTGACTCTTAGGGAATGGACCCATGAAATCAATGCCCCATGCATCAAAAACTTCATAGAAGTGAATGGGTTGCATCGACATCATGTCATGCTGTCCACAAGTGCTCATCCTCTGACAGTCAGTATATCTCTTCACGAATTGATCAAAATCCTTGAAGAGGGTAGGCCACCATAGGTCTCATTGGAGCATTTTTTTGTCGTTCTCCACTCAGAGTGATGTCCCCCTGCCTCCAGCTTGTGGCAGTAGGTGAGGACGCTATGATGCTCCTCCTGAGGAATGCACTGACGCAAGACACTATCCCCGCCTTCATGGTAAAGGATGGGATCCTCACAATGGTAAGACTTGGCCTTCACTAGGAAGGTCTCAAGTCGTTGCATGGGCCAACCTTGTGGAACTTTCTTGGCAACAAGATAGTTCACAATGTCGACATACCATAGGAGCGAGGCGATAGCAAGGATCACCTTATCTGGGAAGGTCTCAGAGATGGGATCAGTCTGCTCGGATTCCTCAAGATGCTCTAATCGGGAGAGATGATCCGCCACCACATTCTTGACTCAAGGTTTATCCTTAATCTCAATATCAAACTTTTGGAGTAGAATGATACATCCAGTCAATCTCGCTTTGGCATCCTTCTTTGTCATAAGGCACCTGATGGTGGTATGATCAGTGAAGATAGTCACTTAGATCCAATGATATACGATCTGAACTTATTTAAGGCAAAAACTACGGCTAGCATCTCCTTCTCAGTGACTGTATAGTTCCGCTGTACGGAATCCAATGTACGACTAGCGTAGTGAATGGCAAAAGACACTCCATCCCTCCTCTGTCCCAGCACGACCCCTTCGGTAAAATCGGAGGCATCCGTCATGATCTCGAATGGGAGAGACCAATCAGGTGGCTGGAGGACATGAGCCTCGACAACTAGACTCTTGAGAGTCTCAAATGATGCAAGACACTTATCATCTACAATGAACTCGGTGTCTTTGGTCAGCAAATCAGTCAACGGTCGGGCGATCCGGCTGAAATCATGAATGA
The DNA here is from genome assembly GCA_037367405.1 of Ottelia alismoides. Taxonomy (NCBI): domain Eukaryota; kingdom Viridiplantae; phylum Streptophyta; class Magnoliopsida; order Alismatales; family Hydrocharitaceae; genus Ottelia; species Ottelia alismoides. The sequence goes on along the minus strand of JAZKJV010004825.1, from coordinate 210,451 downwards.
ATCATCAATAGAAACCAACGTGCCCCAGAAAAAACCGTAACTGTTGCAAGTTGGACGGTGGATTGAGTTTTCGGATGATATCCACCTTAGCCGGATCAACCTCCATGCCCATGTTGGAGATGATATGACCAACCACTGTCCCTTGAGTCACCATGAAGTGACTCTTCTCCTAAGATAGAACTAGATGGACCTCAATGCAGCGCTGAAGGACACAGTCTAGGCAGTCAGGACAAGCATCAAACCCATCACCATAGACCGAAAAATCATACATGAAGACCTCTAAGCAATCACCCACCATGTCCGAAAAGATGGACAACATGCACCTTTGGAATGTCACCGGAGCGTTACATAGACCAAAGGGCATCCGTCTGAAAGCATATGTCCCAAGCGAACAGGTGAATGTAGTCTTGTCCTGATCTTCGGGCGCATTGACCAACTGATTGTAGCCGAAGTACCCATCAAGAAAACAGTAATGACTCTTCCCAGCTAGCCTCTCTATAATCTGATCAATAAAATACAGCAGGAAATGATCCTTCTTGGTGGCCTGATTCAATCGTCTGTAGTCCACACAGACCCTCCAAGAAGTGGGTACCCGGGTAGCTATCTCCTCTCCAGACTCACTCACAACTGTAGTGATGCCCGTCTTCTTGGGCACCACATGTAATGGACTAACCCACTTGGAGTCGGAGATGTGGTAGATAAAATTGACGCTCCACCATTTCGAGATCTCCTTCATGACCACCTCTTGAAGGTTCAGGTTCAGTCGTCGCTGGAACTCACGCGATGGCCTAACGTCCTCTTCGAGATAGATATGGTGGGAGCACAAGGTCGGACTTATACCCTGGAGATCAGGTACGTTCCATCCTATTGCCTTGCTGTTCCTTTCAAGAACCTCCATCAAACAAGATTCTTGCTCTCTAGTCAAGTCTGTTGAGATAATGACTGGGTACATCTCATGCTCACCCGCAAGGAATCTATACTTCAGCGACTGCGGTAAAGGTTTCAACTCTGGGCAACTGGGAGCTGGCAAATCTGGTCTTTGAAAAGTTTGAGTGAAGGTGATCAAATCTGCATGGAAGAACTCTCTCTGATCATGTAAAACTGGTGTAGACTGCTCTGCTGGTGTATTTGTGCTCTGTCTCGGATCAGTCTCCACCATAGTTGTTGGCTCTGTAGGAATCAGACATGGTATCAACTCATCAAACTCTGCCCAATCAATATCTGACTCCGAGGGATCTGAATCTGAATCACAAGGTGAATAAACTGCCTCACTATCTAGAATGGGATCTGCAGCCTCGAATGTGTCCTCTACCAAGAGTGTGCTCTCCAATCTCTCCTCTGCTGGAATCTGGAAATCTGTGGTATCTGAACGTGGGAGGATGGCTCGTGAAATGGGATCAGACCAAGCGGCTTCATCATCAGTAATCACAAAATTACACTCCTGATGGACGTCTCGCTCTGCCTCTGTCATCTTCTCTGAATCGATGAGCTGCTCTGAGCAGGCTGAATCTCGTGCTCTGGTCTCGTCGATCGTCTCTGTTTGTATACTCTTGCCCTCGACGTGAAATTACACCTTCCCACTATCATGATCGGACACTGCCTTTGTTGTGGTCAAGAATGGTCGTCCTAAAATGATGGGGGTATCGGTCACAGGCTCAAGGATCTCCATATCAAACACAACGAAGTCCACGAGGAATTGCAGGCCCTGAATCGTGACGGCCACATCCTTCAACAATCCCTTCGTCCTCTTGATAGATCTATCAGCAAACTGAAGGACTGTCCTACTATGTTGAAGAGGGCCAAACTCGAATCGGTCGAATAAGGCTGCCGGAAGTAGGTTGATGGAAGAGTCGCTGTCTAATAGAGTCTGATCGAATCTCTGCTCATGAATGTGACATCTGACATAGGGAGATCCTGCATCTGGCCTCTTGGCTGGCAGACGGTTCTGAATGGCAAAGCAGGTTGCCCTAGTGAGCACATGGATCTCTGCATGGTGGTTCCTCTTCTTCATGTGAATGGTAGTCTTCTCTCTAAGGTTCCTCTGGAAGAGAGGGATGTGCTCAAGGGCCTTCTGTAGAGTCAGCTGAATCTGGAATCTGTCTATCATATGCTGGCTCAACTCTAACTGCTGAGATTTTTTGGATTTTCTTTTTTATTCCCCTTAGCCAAGAGGACTGCTTGAGGGAAGGGGATGGTTGGGCCCTCCTCAGATGGAGGGCTAGGAATGGGTCCCTACTGCTGAGACAAAACAGTGTCCATACAAATATCTCCAGGCATCGCAAATGGACTTGCAAATAAAGAACCCTTTCCTTTATTATTTTTTTTGGATTTTTCTAAATAGTCCCGAGATACAGAAACCAAAGGAAATGCAACAGGAATAGAAGGGGTGGCCTCAGTACCACCCGTGGCATCTGGACTTGCAACATCAGCACCGCTCTCTAGCTCAACATCAACATGTCTGGTGACATAAGTACCACCTCCTGCGTCTGGTGAAGCGATGACCCCAGTACCGTCGGCTGGATCTACATCCTTGGTGGCATCAGCACCACCACCATCATCATCATCATGAGCGGCATCAGCATCGCTTCCCTTCTCATCTGGCGCTTCTGAGTGCTCATGGTGTCGTCGCTCAGACAAGGCGTCGTCGGCTAGCATCCTATCGCTCCTAAGTGTGATAAAGTCAGCATCAAATGTATATGAAGCAATATCACCCAAAGAATCACTACGAGTGGTGGTCTCTGTGAACTGTACCTGCTCAAACTTCCTCTTCAGGTTGTTCGGATTGGGCCCGATCTGAGCGGATATGGCAGCTTTGCCCTTAATGATCTCCCTCATCTCCTGACGGAACTCATCCATCTCCCGTCTGAAAGTGGTCCGCTGCTCCGAAACAAGGCGGCCCAGGTCGTCAAGTGTTGGGTTATCATAGGTTTGCCCATGAGAACCGGACGGGTTGCCTCTCTGGAAGTGAGGCTGCTGTTGGGAAGGCTGAGGGGGATACTGGTGAGAATACTACTGAGGCTGCTGCTGCTGCCTCCACGGCTATCCCTGCTGGTAGGGACGAGGACCCTGCTAGTAGTGTGGTTGTGGTTGTGGGAATTGGGCTGCTGCTGCTGGCTATGCTGCCCACCCTGAACTGGAGGTTGCTGCTGGGATGAGGCACCTCCGGCTGACCAACGGAATCCAGGATGGTCTCAGCGGATCTCGGGCTATGGTCGGTCGTACCAAATCTCGTTGACGTCCATCAATGGCTCCTGCTCGTAAGGTAGTGGGGGAAGGACTACCAGGGGCTGATCTTGCTGGTCCACCACTATCTGAGCGTCCTGAGATGGCAGTGGCTGGAAGTACTGCTGCTGCGGCTGTCGGAAAGACTCCGCCTGAACATGGTGAACCTGCCTATGCTGGATGGAGTGTTGGGTCGAGCTGTTGTTGCTGGGGTCAGCCCGTGACCTGAGACGGGGCTGAGAAGTCGTCTGTGCCTCCTGGAGACACATGATTTGGGTCTTCAGGTCACTCAGCGTCTATTCCGTCTGATCCATCTGTGACATACCCTGGCACTGCTTCTTCTCAATGAGCTTGATGCGGTCCAACTTCTCGCTAATGATACCCATATCAGCAGAGGATGACTCTTCATGTGTTGCGGCTGCTGATGAAGTGGATGGGACTGCATCGATCTGTGTAATCCTCTGGTAGGACGTAACCTGTGGATGGGGCTTCCCCTGAGTTTAGAATCGGGTCTGGGACATGACAGTGTAATTCTCGGCCATCTCCTCATAGATAGCCCAGACCTGATCCTCATCCTTCACAAAATAGAATCCCCCACAAGATGCATTTACGGGCCCCTGCAGCTCCAGTGTCAGCCCACAAAAGAAGCTCTGCACTAAGTTGGGCTTGGATATGTCGTGATGTGGACTCCAGTCGATCAGCTCTCTGAATCGGTCCCATGCTTCATGAAATTGCTTGTTGGGAAGCATGGAGAAGTTTGTTGATGAGGGCTCGCGCTGCATTTGTCCGACCGAGTGAATAGTACTTATTCAAGTACTCGTTCCAAAGTTGTTCCCACGATGTCACGTATCTCCCTAAATGCTTCAGCCAATAGGTTGCTCTGTCGATGAGGGAGAACGGAAAAGCCATCATCTTGATGGTGTCCTCTCCACGAGTCGATCGTGGACTGTGCTGCAGATCATCTCAAATTCCTGGAGATAGAGATGTGGCTCCTCGATGGCTAGCCCGTGAAATCTGGGCAGTAACTGGATGGTCTGAGGAGGGAGCTTGAAGTCTCCCAGAATGGCAGGCAGTTGAATCCAACGGTGTGTTAGAGTTGCACAAGGGTTGTGCAACTCTCTCTTATGGTGCATGTTGGTCGGACTAGCTCCCCTGGATCATCTGGAAGTGTCCCATCTCCTCATCCTCGCTCTGGAATCTCTCCTCCTCCATCGGCTCTGTTCTGCTCTCTATCTGCTCGCATCTGAACCATCTCCCAGCGCATATCTGGCCATGAAAGCCCCCTGATCTCTAATCTATCAATGCATAGTATCCAGGAAGGCTAACATGGTGTTGTTGATGGCACCCTAATCAAGAACATACGTGTGTGTCTGGCTGGGTCTATCAGTGCGCTCCTCGCTACCGGCCATGATATCTGCAAAGGCAAAAGACCCGAACTCAAGTACCGTCAAATGAACATACATCTGTCGTGGTCTCTGCTCTGGCACTGTGGGACTGATAGAAGGGTGGTCGAGGGGGAACAGCGTGGAGTCAAACTCGGGTTCGAAGAGCAGGTCTGAGCTCTCATGAACCAGCCTAGATGAATGGGGAGGAGTGCTCAAAAGCGGTCCAACTAGAGGCTGCCTAAGGAATCTCCAACCCATCATCGTGATGTAGAGGAAGGTGGATGAGATCTTGAAACAAACAAGAGCAGGAAAACAAATCCCCAATTCACCTACTCAACACTGAGCTGATGACTGTAAAAGTTCAGTCTTTTATCTTATCATTTTGATTAGGTGATAATTCAGTCTTTCAGAGCGGTTAAGCGAGCTGGTAGGAACCCAATGCTCTTAACAGACTGTCCCGTAAAAAGGTCGGTAGTCTGTCAATAGTTTGGGTATGGCTCTATCCTAGTGTGCACTTCACTCTCTCGCTCAACCAAACCAAACAAGGAGGAAGTTGCTCTCCCAAGACAAATTTCTCGGTGAGTGTCTTTTATGATCAAGTATGTTTAGCAGTCCCAATTTTATGGTTTTTCTTTTTAGGTATTTATCAATAGCAAGCAACGCCTAACGAATTTTTTGATCTCCTGATTATTTTAAATCCAAAACATGGGGAGAAGTCGAAAAAGCCGATGCACGATCAAACACAATGATGCATTGATAGCACGTAAGTATCATGCGAGGGTTACCATTAATAATATGAAAGGCGTCGCTGAGGCGACCGCTCACAAAAATACCCGTGTTGATCAGCAATTAACCCACAATCCAAAGAATACAACAATCAAGCTCAAAAATAAATGTGAATCAATCTTTATTTACTCTACCATAAAATGTACAGTGACAAGCATGTAGAGGTCGAACCACAGAGAGCAATCCAAAATGCAATAGCCTACATGTAAATCACAGTCATCCTTGTGTGGGTTTTTGATTGATTATTATTATTATTGTTATTATTTATTTTTAGTAATGTAATTAGGTAATATGTATATATATATAATATAAATAAAAAATACATGTATACCCATAGAGGGTTAGTATATTGCCTATAATACTTACAATATATATATAGGTATATATAAATGTAATAAAATATATATATATATATATATATATATTAAGACTAATGGGAATACATATAAATAATTACACATATATATATAATATATTTTTTCCTTTTTTTTGATATATAGATATATATACATAAAGGGAGTATTATAATATTTATAGAAATACTAAAAAATAGTCAAAAATTCAGGAAAAGGGTCTTTTTGGAATTTTCATGGTTTTTTACTGTTTTTATGATTTTTTGGGTATTTTTGCAAATATTTTTAGTATTTTTAACTAGCTAAATAATAGCAAACAGTGGACTAGGTACTGGCCGTCACCAAAATAGATATTAAAAATAGCTAACAGCCTCAAAATTGTCTATACTATTTTTCTAGTAAAAGTAATAAAATATAGCAAAAATAGGGCATGAGTTTATATTTTTCTGATTTTTCTTTGGTTTTTAATATTTTTTTGAATTTTTTGGGTATTTTTGAATTTTTAAGGTTTTCCTTTTGAGATTTTTAGGGATTTTTGGACTGACACTAATATAGGTCAAAATACACCATAGGTAATTTTTTTGGAATTTTTAGAGGCATTTTCATATTTTTTACAGGGAATAAAAGACATGTTTTTGATTTTTAATAAATGCAAAAATGCAACAAAATGCAAAACTAAAAATATGGCGTGCAAGGGTACACTAACAGGAGCTTAAGTCTATTTTTGCAAGATTTTTTCGATTTAATATGGAGCACAAAATAAATAGACAAAGCATTCAAAAATTAAATGGCCTGGCAGGGGTATTTTTGCAAATAAAATAGTTCACAGGGGCATACATGCAAAAATTACAATAAAAATACACTTTAACTTTTATTTTCAGGACCATTTAATAAATATAGGAACCCGGCGGGGTTTAAAGGTAAAATTTCACGCGCCTCACGTGGTTGCTGCACGTGAGGTGCGGGAGGACTAAAGAGCGAATCTTAAAACATCGGGGGTTGTTCTGCAAAATATACATTTTATTTACAACTGGGACTTTTATTTTTGGCATTAAATAATAAATACAAAAAGTAGAGGGGCTTGGTATGAAATTTACCCCTAAACAAAGCTTTCATCCTGCGGCGCTGGAGGCGCCACTTATCCACGTGGCAGCCATCAGACGGCGGGTGTCGGTTCGGTGATGAAGGGCCTGGATTAGAAGGCGACGAGGAATGAGTTGGGGTGCATATAGCGGGCGGAAACAGTGAGATTCACAGTGAGGAAGTCGCCGTAGCCAAGCTCCGGTGAACTTCGAATTTCGATTTTAAAGCTACGGTGATTAACTAACAACTAATCTAATGACTGGAATGAAAAGCTAACATCTAAGACTAACTAGAAATGCATAAAAGATCAGCTCTTATACCTGGGGGCCTCCAGGGAGCAGGGCGGGCGCCGGAGCTCCGCCCGCGTCAAAATCTCCTTCCTCCGGCCGAGTCAAGATGCTGGGCTACTCCCCCTGTCACGAGGAACAATCCAGGAGAAAGATCTAGGCTTTAGGTTGGAATAAAAGTGGCCAAATTCGAGGATGTTATTTATAAACATTGGCAAGGGGCCTTATTACCCGGCGATTATTAACTGATCCAATGAACATCTCGTTGATCTATGATTTCGGTGGGCATCATGGAAGATTAGGGAACAATTCTTGTGAAGGAAGCGTTGTCGATTGATGGATGGTGTGCCCGGGAAAAAGGCATGAAATCGGGGGAATGGACAGTTCAGAGACGCCAGGCGAGGGATGGGACAGTTGACCTGGGAGTCAACGAAGGCCGGCGCCTCATTGGGCCACGTCAGCCGCTACGAGACAAAATAGAAAATCTGAAGGAAGATTGATTTATTTGACGCCCTAAATGATTTTATTAATTTTTTCTTATAAAATAAAAAATGTGTATTATTTCATCTAGTATTTATTTATGATTTTTATTGAATTTTTCGAGGTGTTTTATTATAGTTTTATTTGAATAATATGTATATGTATGTATTTACATGTATTTTCATGTATTTTATTTTTAATTTGTTTATTTTCTTTTATTATTTTATTGGCTTATTTTATAAATTTATAATTTTTTTTTGTGAGTGTAAGGGTATTTTTGTTTGATTTTTATGAGTTTATTTATATTTTTAAATAAATAGATATAGGTGTATGTAGGTATACTTATAGGTATTTTATCTATGTATTTTGTATACTTAATTTGTTTATTGTATTTTCTTGATTTTTATTTTGGTTTTGTATTTTTAATGAGTTATGTATAATGTATACATCATTGTAAAAAAAATAAAAGGATCAAGGATTAAAATCCTTTTTACTTATATATAGGTATAGAGCATAGGTATTTTGTCTATGAATTTGTAAACTTATTTTATTTTACAAATTAATTTTGGTTTTCTTTACTTCTCTCATGTGTATGCATTATGTACATTATTTACAAAATTCTAAAAATATGAATTTATACAAATAATGAATATTGAATAAAATGAATATTTTAATCAGTCCTATATACTAGGAGGGCCAAAAACCTAACTTCTGCATATGGACTCCAAAAATCATGAAACCAATTTTATTAAATAGTTTATGGAATGCTATATACAATTAAAGGTGAGTTTGGGTGATTTGGAGTTTTTATTTGTAAGATATGGGTCTGTGAAGTTGAGATTTTGGCTTTTTATTCTGTATATAAAATGTACACTGGGTATTAATTTTGCACAAACTCAATTTTGTATTTTTATTTACATTATTATCTACAACTTTCATGTACAAAGTTTCTTCATTTGATGAATAAATAATTATGTACAAAACAGGTGCCAAAAATGCATACATGGATGAATAAATAAATGAGGTATTTATTGTACTCTGGCCCTTATCTCCCCCTACTTTATTCCTTGTCGACCAATACCATGTTGGCCTTGGTCTCGGGGTTTGGGTCATAAAATATTTACAATATTTTATTCCTTTTTCTTTTCTTCTCTTTATTCTATAATTTTGGCATTAAAAACCTTATTTTTTGTACAATTAATACAATAAATAATGAATACTATTATGTGCAATTTGATGTTATTTACCTGCATTTGCTGGGGTTTTTGAGGCCAAAATGATAGAATAAAGGTGATGAAATGGAGATTCATCACCCCCCCTATACTTGCCTTTGCTAGTCCCTAGCAAACACTTATGCAATAAGTACAAAAAGGATAAAAAGAAAAAGGAGAATAAAAGAAAGATAGAGTGAATAAGGGTGCTTTCAGTGCAATGCATGTCCTTACGAAATCTGAATTTGGAGATCCTGTCAGACCTTGGGTGTGAATGTGTGTGGAACCTAGTCGGGAACCAGCTCTAAAATACAACAGCCTTCGATAGTCACCGAACTCGGTTCAACCCACCTCAATAGCCGGGTCAGAACTAGTCTACATCATACGCAAACCCTTATAACTATGAAGCTGACTTGTACGGTGTAAGTGATAGTGGCTCTCCCCAACTGAAATGATAAAGGAGCTGACTTCTCCAGAATGACAACCCAATGATTCCCCAATCCAACAGCTCTTTCCTCGAGGAGCAGGGTATTCCCTTCTAAGTTCAAGTGGCAACCAGCTCAAGAGGAGGGGGTGAAGAGAAGAATGGACGGTAGCCAGTGTAGCTACCTATCCCAGGATGCAAGACCAGTGTAGTCAAGTCATCCAGCTGCAGGCTCACATATTTGTCTTTGGAACTCAAGCTTACTTATTGACTTTGTACATACTTTGCAGGCATTTTATTTTTGTACAGGCCTGACCATTTTTTTCTTCTTCTTCTTCTTCTTTTTTTCAACATACTATTCACAGCAGCATTTACATAAGGAGTTTTTCCTCTTGAGCCAGTAGACTATCCCTCTTTTGAAGCTTTATCGCAACCCACAATCTCCTGTCTTTAGACCTCATGGCTATTGGACCAGGTTGGGGTGCACTTCCCTCCCTAGACGAGGACGAATGTTTCCACCCGTGTGCGTCTCAGACTGGCAAATCCAACCCCCTCACCACTCCAACTGAGTTGAGCCAAGTGAAATGTGCAAGTGTCCAAGTTAGGTCACGGTCGGCAAGAGTCGTACGTGTGTCTCGAAAAGTTCTAGTTAGTCCACTGAGGTGACTTGAACCCAGCCCTGATTTCTCAAAGAATTAAGTCTGTATAGACCTGAAGTACCTTAAACCTAGTTCCCATAAGGTTCCAGTGCAGTTAGGTGCGGTAAGGTCCAACCAAGCTCCAATTTGAGACTTCATTAGACTGATTCAATCATCAAGCTCACTCAAAAAGAATATGAATGGTATGCTTATGCTATGCACAATGAATGATGCAAATTTTTCACAAAAAGTTTGGAAAGAATCAAAGAATGTTTTTACACAAAGAATTTTTGCAAATAAACTAAGAACTGGACATACACAAAAAGTATATACAATTATTTACACGGGCGTGCTGCTTTATTCACAAAATGTAAGAGTTTCTAAAAATTTTACATGTTTGAATAGAGTAGTTTATTTAGAACTGTACAGAAAGAATTTTATGTGTCTTATTTATGATTTACAAGAGTTTGTAAGAGTGTTCTTATTAGGTGTTGAAAATACTTTTGCAAACTATAGTACACAATAATTTTCGCAATCATTTACACACATTTGAAATCTATTTTTGCAAAGATTTGTCACACTATATATGTATAATTTTCACAATAGTTTTGACAAGCATTTTTCAAAATATTTGCACATAGGTTTTTCAAATCCTTTCTTTCACATAAAGAAAAATTTTGCAATCAAAATGTTTTCACACATTTGAAATCATTTCACATCAATTTTTTCAAAACTGGTCACACTATTTTTCAAATCATACTGTATAGGTATCTGATTTATTAATCAGTATGTACAAAAGAAGAAAAACAGTATTTGATGTATAATATGATTTTGGTTCTTTTAGGCTTTGTTTGGGCTTATTTATTATTTACAAATGAGAGATTTTTGTGCGGACTCCTCAGACTTACTTGAGAATCATTTTCACAAGGATTTTGAAAACTATAGTCCAAAATAATTTTGTAAACATGTTCACGCATTTTCACAAGGATTTTGAAAACTATAGTCCAAAATAATTTTACACAACATAGATAGATTTTTCAAAACAATTTTGTCAATCAAATTTTTCACAATCATTTGCACACTGATTTTCACACTTTTTGGTTTCACTCAAAGAAAATAAATTTTACACACAAAACTAATTTTTCAAACTTTGAATACTTGTACACACTCTTTTCAAACAATTTTCACAAGATTTTTCAAAAGAGAATGTTTCGCACAAAACCTTTTTCTGACTCAATAATCAGTATAATTACAAAGAGTCTGAGGAACTCACAATCATCTTTCATTATTATAGAGCTACTTTTTACATTTTATTTTATGATGAGGTGGTCTTTTATTTTTCAGTATGAGTTATGGCTTGTAGTATATACATGGTATATACGACCCCCCTATACTTAGCTTGAGCTATGTCCTCATAGATCGAAAGTAAAAGCAAAGACATAACTCGTACTGAGTGTAGACATATCTAAAGAATAAATATGAAAGAAATGAATGAATGAGAAGCTGACCGTCCCCCCTATACTTAGGATCAAATAATCCTAAGTATAGCAGATTGTACAAAAAGCAGGGAGGGTCAAGGGTGGGAATACACAGAGCGTACTCAGATTGTCTCCCCCTATACTTAGGGTAAGATACTCCTAAGTATAGACAAGAAGAGGAGACAATGGAGAGGATCGGAATGAAATGAAAAACTCGGGGTGCACATCCCCCCTATACTTAGGACCAAGTACGTCCTAAATATAGAAAACTATCTACAAGGGCGGCACCTTTTGTTACGAACAACAAAAAAAATAGAAAATGAAAAGAAGAAAAGAAGAAAAGAAGAAAATCAGATAAACAGTTGTTGAATGGCATAGTCTGAATCTTTCGATGCCGCAGGTGCTGTGAAGGTGTCATCATGGTGCATTAGCAGAATAGAGTCAACAACGGCCAAGAATGCATCTGGTTCGAGATAAGGCTTCAGTAGTTGGTCGTTGACGACGAAGGGTTGTGCGTCAGGAGACAAATCTGATATCGCGATACTGCCATTGTCACGCACCTCACAAACTCGGAATGGCCCTGTCCACTTACTCTTTAATTTGCCGGGAAATATCCGTAACTTTGCATCAAACAGCCACACTTTCTGTCCAACGTCGAAGGTCTTTCGTCTGATGTGCCGGTCATGCCAGTGTTTCACCTTCTCCTTGTACATCAAGGTGTTATTGTATGCGCAGTCTCGGAATTCCAAGAGCCTGTTCAGATCGTCTTTTCTCTTCTGACCACTTCTTCGTGAGTCCAAGTTACAATTGTTGATTGCCCAAACAGATTTATGAATTAATTCCACGGGCAGATGGCATGGTTTCCCATATACAAGACGGTAGGGCGACATGCCCAAGGGAGACTTGTAGGCCGTTCGGTACGCCCATAGAGCTGAGTCCAAGAGTTGAGACCAGTCTTTTCTGTTCGGCCTAACAAGTTTCTGCAATATGGTCTTGATTTCTCTGTTTGATAACTCTGCCATGCCATTGGTCTGCGGATGATAAGGAGATGCGACACGGTGATCGATGCCGTATTCCTTCGTTAATTTCTTGACTTCTTTGTTGATGAAATGGCTACCCCCGTCTGAGATGAGAATCTTTGGTATCCCAAACCGCGAAATGATGTTCTTCTTCAGAAACTGGCAAACTGTTTTGCTGTCGGCGGCTCGGGCGGGAATAGCGTCAACCCAACGACTCACGTAATCGACGGCAAGAAGGATGTGCTCAAAACCTTGACTGTTAGGGAAAGGTCCCATGAAGTCAATGCCCCATGCATCAAAAACGTCAGCTATCTGAATAATTTTCAGAGGCATTGAATCTTTGGCAGTGAGTGTACCTTTCAGTCGCTGACAGTCAATACATCTTTTAACAAACTCTGTTGCATCCTTGAATACTGTGGGCCACCAGAAGCCACACTACAATACTTTCGCTGCCGTACGATCTCCAGAATGGTGCCCACCAGATTCGAGCGAATGACAATGCTCGAGGACACTAGATTGCTCCGTCTGAGGGATGCACCTGCGCCAAATACAATCTGCTCCTTCTCTGAATAAAAGAGGATCCTCCCATTGGTAGAAGCGGATGGTCGACATGAATTTGTTCTTCTGATTCTTCATCCAATCCGACGGTAGTACCCCAGAGGCGAGGTAATTGACAATATCAGCGTACCAAGGGAGAGAATCCACAGCTAAGATGGCTTCGTCAGGGAAGGTTTCTGTGATAGGTGCATTGCTCAGAGGAGGCTCATGCTGCTCTATTCTGGATAGATGGTCTACTACCACATTCTGAACTCCAGGTTTGTCTTTGATTTCCAGATCGAATTCCTGGAGGAGAAGGATCCAACGAATCAGTTTTGGCTTGGCATCCTTCTTCTGCTGTAGGTACCGGATAGCAGAGTGGTCTGTGAAAAATGGTGACCTTCGACCCCAACAAATAGGATCTGAACTTCTTTAAGGCGAAAACCACAGCCAGCAGTTCTTTCTCTATCACTGTATAATTTCTTTGAGCTTCATCTAATGTTCTGCTGGCATAGTGAATGGCATAGGGCGCCTTGTCTTTCCTCTGTCCAAGAACAGCTCCGTCTGCAAAATCTGACGCATCGGTCATTATCTCAAATGGAAGAGTCCAGTCGGGAGGCTGTAAGATTGGAGCATGAGTGATAAGCTACTTCAATTGATTGAAAGCAAGGAGAACCGGCTGATCAACAATGAACTCAGTCTCCTTGCACAAGAGTTCTGTCAGAGGTCGGGCAATGCGGCTGAAGTCCTTGATAAATCATCTGTAAAATCCCACATGCCCCAGGAATGACCTCACATTCTTTACTGACTGAGGTGGCTGAAGGTTTGAAATGACATCCACCTTGGCTGGGTCGACTTCCATGCCACGTTTGGAAACGACATGGCCCAACACAATACCTTCTGTGACCATAAAGTGGCTCTTTTTCCATGAGAGCACTAGATTGACTTCACGGCATTTCTGAAGCACTCTGTCTAGGTGCTCAAGACAAGCATCGAAACTATCACCGTAGACAGAGAATTCGTCCATGAACACCTCAAGAAAACTGCCTACCATCTCGGCGAAGACTGCTAGCATGCATCTTTGGAAGGTTGCAGGTGCATTGCATAATCCAAAGGGCATCCTCTTGAAGGCGTAGGTGCCGAACGGGCAAGTGAAGGTAGTCTTCTCTTGATCCTCAGGAGCGATCGCCACTTGGTTGTACCCGGAGTACCCATCCAGGAAGCATAAGAACTCCTTGCCTGCTAATCTCTCCAGAACTTGATCAATGGATGGCAAGGGGAAGTGGTCCTTCTTGGTTGTTGCATTAAGAAGGCGGTAGTTAACACACACCCGCCAGGATGTCGGTACCCGAGTTGAAATTTCCTCTCCTTTATCATTTGTAACCACGGTAAGCCCAGATTTCTTTGGAACTACATGCAGTGGGCTTACCCATTTTGAATCGGAGATGGGATAGATGAAGCCTGCATCACACCATTTCATGATTTCTTTCATAACGACGTCCCGAAGGTTAGGGTTCAGCCTTCTCTGAAATTCGCGGGACAGCTTGGCATCTTCTTCTAGATAGATATGGTGTGAACACAGAGCTGGATTTATCCCTCGGAGGTCTGATACGCTCCAACCAAGTGCCTTGCGGTTCTTTTCTAGAACCTCGAGAAGTCGAGATTCTTGATCTGGATTCAGCCTGCTGCTGATGATGACCGGATACATGTGTTCTTCACCCGCAAGGAAAGCATACTTCAGGCCTGCAGGAAGTGGCTTGAGTTCTGGTTTTGATCTGTCCACTTTATCTGTCACTTCAGATACCATGCTGGTGGTGGAATGCACTTTGAGGCTGCTACCGTCCTCATCATTCTGTTGAGATCCCGGAAATGCACCGAACGGTTCTGCACTAAGCTGATCATGTTCGGTCTGGAGTGAATGCTCAAGAAGATGCGCCTGCATCTGAGAATCTGTCTCCCAAGAATCATCGGAGCATATGCTGACTGCGCTTTCCAAGTCCTCCTCAAGAGTGAGGATTTCTCGGGTCCATGGATCGTCCAGTGATAACTCTGAATCTTTGATCTCTGCGATAAAATCACAGTCTGCTTCTGATGCTGTCTGGCTCTCATCAGTCGTGGCATTCTGCTCTTTGTTCATGTTTATCGTGATTTGCTGGGTGTTCGAGCTGAAAGTGATCTTCCTAGACCCGTAATCAACCACGGCACCGGAAGTACGGAGGAATGGTCTGCCAAGGATGATAGGGGTCTGGAGCAGGGGTGCAGGTGAGTCCATATCAAGGACTACAAAGTCAGCTGGGAATTTCATCTCCTGCACGGTAACTATCACGTCTTCCAACAGACCTCGGGGCCGCTTGACGGATCGGTCAGCGAACTGAAGGATCATGCGTGTCTGTTTGAGCGGTCCCAACCCGAATTCTTGCATTATAGACGAGGGCAGAAGGTTGATGGAAGAACCACTGTCAAGAAGAGTACGCTCGAAAACATGGTCAAAAATCACACAATTGATGAGAGGTGCTCCTGTATCATGCTTTTTCTGGGGGAGGTTGCTGATAGCTGCAACTGTGGCCATGGAGAGAACATGCTTTTCTACTTCTCGGCGTCTGTTGTCTTGCGCTTGGCGACGCCTGTTAGTACATGCGTCTTTCAGTCCTTTCTTTACAGCTGGCATGTATTCCACAGCCTTCAATAAGGGAATCTTAACAGTCAATTTATCCAAAATCTCCACAACACCTGGATCAGACAATGCCTTTTTTCGTTTTGCAATTTTTTAGGATTTTTGTATTGCATGCGGAAAAGGAATATGTACACCACTAGAAGGAAAATGTGAGTTCTTATTTACATCAAAATCATTGCCCACAGAATGTTGTACATCTGGACTACAAAAAGGAGTACAAGCTAGATCTGAAAATGCTGGTGCTGCGGGGCAATCAAAAAGGGTAGCGTCGGCTCCATCGGCTGGCGAGGGATCGGCTGCTGCTGGCGGCTCCTCCAAGGCTGGCGCGGCTTCGCTTCTGCTACAAGCTTCTTTTTGGTGTTTTTGCTTTTGCCGATTTTTTTGTGTTTTTGGCTGGAGTTGCTGCTGACAAGGCACGACGGCTGGACTGGCTTCTCCTTCTTCTTCCTCATCACCCGCCCCTGGAGCTGGCACGGCTGATGCGGAAGATGACGATCCACCTGTTTCTTTATTCACCCCACTGGTAGTAGCAGGCGGAGGCAAGGCCCTACCGCTCCTGAGAGTAACAGCATTAGAATAAACAGTAATATCGCTATCAGACACAGACTGGACATTACATTCTACCTGCTCTTTCTTCTTGAAGTTGTTGGGGTTGGCTTCGAACTGCGCCGGAATAGTGGTTCGGGTGGCGGTCAGGTCGTCAAGCCATTTTGTCATCTCCGCTAGCCCTTTAACAAGCTGGGATAGACACTCCATGGTGGGACTAGCAGGGGACATATCAGAAGACTCAGCGTGCAGACCATGCTGTTGTTGGGTAGATGGGTGGGGAGGCTGTTGTTGGTGGTGTGGTGGTGCAGGAAGTTGAAGCTGTTGATATGACGGAGGAGGATACTGCTGATATTGCGGAGAGGGGGCAGCCGCGTACTGGTGATACGGCTGCGAGTGGCGGTACTGCGACTGCTGTTGATACGGAAAGTTCTGCCTCCATTGTTGTGCAAACTGGGGAGGCTGCTGGTACTGCTGGTGCTGCTGGGAGGATTGACCAAAACGACCGAGGTTGGTGGTACCGCCGGTTGGCAAATTGCTGACCCTGGGGTTGTCCCTGAGGACGGGTCGGCTGTGCATCCTGAGTCCATACCCCATTTACTTCTTGAATTAGGGGTGGTGGTGGAAAGACTGGATCAGGTACAGGGAGGAACTCTGGTTGGTATACGACCATCTGCTGCTGCGGCGGGCCCTGGTCGGGCGCCTGCACGTAGTACACGTGCTGGACTGCCGGTGGCTGTTGGCTCGGCTGAGGCTGATGCTGTGGTTGCTGCTCGTCCTTCTTCTCAGCGGGCACGTCTGATGGTGTAGCCGACTGGACAGAGTTGATCGTACCGACCAACAGCTCGAGGTACTTGTTGATCTGATCTAGCTTATCCAGGTTCTGGGTCCTCTTCTCGATAACAGCGAGTTTCTCGAGGTCCTGTGATCGCTTCTCAATGATATCTACCTTAGAGAGATGGCCCCCGATGATGCTGAGGTTGGAGCTCTCTTCTCTCTCTGCTTCCTTGGATGCAGCCATGTGAACTTGTTTCTGGAGGATCTGGGGCTGCTTCTGGTATGCCTTGGATGAAGAGAGGGCGGCCTCTCCTTCGGCCATTTCTTCAAAAATCTGCCAGACAACATCTTCATCCTTGTTGAAATGGGAGCCCCCACATGCTGCGTCCACGAGCCTTTGGCTTTCAATGTTAGTCCCCCAAAGAAATGCTGGACCAAGCTGGTCTTCGGGATATCATGATGGGGACACTTCTCCTGCAGATCAGTGAATCTCTCCCAAGCCTCGTGTACTGACTCATGTGCTCCTTGGGAGAAATTACTAATACGTGCTCGCATCTGGTTGAGCCGACCGAGAGGGTAGTATTTGTGCAGGAAGGCAGACTTCAACTCCTCCCAGGTCGTCACGACCTTTCCCATATGATTGACCCAATAGAGGGCCTTGTCCTGTAGACTGAAGGGGAAAGCCGTCATCTTGACAATGTCCAGGGGGACATTCGGATAGTGGGTGGTGCGGCAAATGCGGGAGAATTGCTGCAGGTGAATGTACGGCTCTTCGTTCGTGTTTCCATGAAAGGCAAGGAGAAGGGCTATGAACTGGGGCTTCAGCTCAAAGTGAGCGTGTACCGGTGGAATGAGAATCCACTCGGTCATCTGGCTGTCTCCCGGATTGTATGTTTCTTTTAGTGTCGGCTTCGATTGCGGTAATTCAAAGTCATCATCAGGAGGATCATCACCTCCTCCACCTCCACCTCCTCCTCCCCGGCCTCCTCTGCCTCTGCCTCCTCCTCCATCGTCGCGGTTCATCATATCATTCAACATGTCCTGGAATGCGGTTTGTGTGAGGGCCTGCTCGGTCAGCTGCTGCTGTATGGCCTGGATAGATGCCAACAACTGTGCATTAACTTGATTTTGATCTGGCACCTATCCCTCTGGTACGGGTGGCTGCTGACCCTTGCCCTTTCCTCCTGGAGCCATGTCAGGGTCTGAGTCGGACGAGATGAACTCCGGAGTAGTCTCCAGGGCTCGCATTGGCTTCTATCTGCAGAATGAGATAGTCCGAATCAGATCACTTGCAATTAACTTTCAGCTGCCGTGATTAAGCTGGAATTCAGGTCAACCCCAGCATGTTGTGAATGGGAAAGAGATGTAGACTGTAATCGACTCCCATTCACAATGGCGGAAGCGGGACAAAAGTGATCCCAGTTTATTGGGTGGCCAAGAGAAAGGTAGAAAACGAGGAGTCTGGAGATCGATCTGCAAAGTCCGGATCGGTTTCTCGGGAATCGCCTCGAAATTATTGGCGGAGTTGAGTCTATGGAATCGATGTAGGTGTCGGCGTGGTCCCGACGAAACCATCCATGGATCAACTTCGCGAAGCAAGAGAATGTCGGATTGTTGGAAGAATGATACGATGGTCAACGAGGAATAAAAGGAGTGTAAAACAGTAGAAAGGCTCGGTTGAGCGGGGTGGTCAAAGGGAGAAACAACAAAATGTGCGCAAATGCGCGGGACTTGATCTTTGAACCTTAATCCAGATTCATACAAACGCAATACAAAAATCGGGTTCACCAACTCACGCCATGTGAAGCCGTGAAAGTTCGGCTATTTATTATCTTTTCATTTTTAGAGTTGTGATTTTCAGGCATATCTTATAACAAGTCCTTAGTACGCTACCCTATAGGAGAGAGAGTACTGCCGGAAGAGTATCCCGTACTTGTCCTCCTCCTGTGTAACCTGTAGTCTGTACTTTTTGGAGTCCTTGTAACCCTTCCTGGATCCCTACTCAGCCAAAGAAAAAGAGAGAGGAAGCCGATAGGCGAAACCAATACTTCAGTTCTCGCTCGCAACGAAATCACCCGTGAGTGTGCAAGAACCTACTCGAACGCAGGACGATGAGACAGACACCCCCGTGAAGGCGTGGCCTATGCTCAATACTTCAGACAGGATCGATGCTCTCACAATAGAGAGTCACCATTGGTGACCAAGTCCTACTGGCCTACGTACGATAGAAGCGCCATTACTTCGGAAATCCAGGAGATACACAAGGCAGTTGCAGACTGGGTTTTGGGCTTTGATCCTTAGGGGTCGCACTCGCTCAAGGGAGTAGGGTTTTGGTCCCCCTCCAAGGTACCTGAAAACAATGAGGGCTTTATGAACCCGGTACAATGATAGTCCATTACGAATTTTAATTAAGGTCAAAGTTTATTTAGCAGTCCCCTTGTTTTAAGTTTTTGGGTTTTCACTTTTTTTTTGGATCTGTTTCATACCAGCGCCTAACGTTTTTGTAGATTTTCATTTAAGTCCTAGGTGCTCAAAATCAGAGGGAGATAGCGGAAAAGCCGTGCAAGTGGTTCCATGATGGAAATCTCACCATTGAACCGAATGATGCATGCTGAGTTAGAAGACTTACAGTGCATCCCAGCTCTCTCCATGCGGTATGCAAAACAGTATTTTTAAACCTATCTTCATGTCGATATGCAAGGCACAAAATCGCCCTAAACATAAGCTGCTATTAGCGTGAAGAACCATAAGCCGCTAATTCATCTCTAGCCCAAGAGAGTCCGGTCTTGGCTCACCCCTCCTCTGCTCAACAAATTGAGGGTAGGAGAAAGCGCTTTACAGGGTTCGCTACGGCACAGAGGGCTAAGAGACAAATTAACAACTTGTTTAAGTTTGACTAGATCCAAGCAAAGTAAACTATAGGAACATGCATTCTTATTAATGTTTGGACCTAGCTACCGAGTCAAGCAACCTATATCTAGGGGCTCCAAGCACATAAAACAAAATAAAAGAAAGGCGGAAAGCTCAAAACTTCGGGAAACAAAATGAAAGAAGGCGATGAAAACTCGAAAAAGCCGCGATGAGGCCCCCAGGTGAACAATCACCCGGGCACTGGACCTCATTGTGAAGAGTAGAGTCCTGTTTATATACATGCCAAAATAGTCTCTCTCTCACCATAAATTACAAAATAGATACTCCTAAGTGTCTAGCTATCTAATGCACATCTCCTTGCTTCCTTGGTGCGCTCTCCAGATGGTCATGAGAAGAAGACCATCCTCCTCCAAGCTTGGTTGCATTGGCCTCCTAAGAAGCCATCCTCGCGTGGCGGTCCCTCGCATCAAAGTCACAAAAAGAATGCATTAGTAAAGCTCAATCAATTAAATAGAGCAGAGAAAATAATCACAATAAATGAAGAAATGAAGCCTGGTGATTAATAGCAATAAAAATAGCTGCTCACAAGAAATGAATAATAAATCAAGAATATTTTTTTATACAAGAATGACAAAATAATTAGGTTATGCTCATTGCTCCCCGGCAACGGCGCCATCTGATAGCACGTAAGTATCATGCGAGGGTCACCATTAATAATATGAAAGGTGTCGCTGAGGCGACCGCTCACAAAAGTACCCGTGTTGATCAGCAATTAACCCACAATCCAAAGAATACAACAATCAAGCTCAAAAATAAATGTGAATTAATCTTTATTTACTCTACCATAAAATGTACAATGACAAGCATGTAGAGGTCGAACCACAGAGAGCAATCCAAAATGCAATAGCCTACATGTAAATCACAGTCATCCTTGTGTGGGTTTTTGATTGATTATTATTATTATTATTATTATTTATTTTTAATAATGTAATTAGGTAATATGTATATATATAATAAATAAAAATACATGTATACCCATAGAGGGTTAGTATATTGCTTATAATACTTACAATATATATATAGGTATATATAAATGTAATAATATATATATTATATATATTAAGACTAATAGGAATACATATAAATAATTACACATATATATATAATATATTTTTTTCCTTTTTTTTGATATATAGATATATATACATAAAGGGAGTATTATAATATTTATACAAATACTCAAAAATAGTCAAAAATTCAGGAAAGGGGTCTTTTTGGAATTTTCATGGTTTTTACTGTTTTTATGATTTTTTGGGTATTTTTGCAAATATTTTTAGTATTTTTAACTAGCTAAATAATAGCAAACAGTGGACTAGGTACTGGCCATCACCAAAATAGATATTAAAAATAGCTAACAGCCTCAAAATTGTCTATACTATTTTTCTAATAAAAGTAATAAAATATAGCATAAATAGGGCCTGAGTTTATATTTTTCTGATTTTTCTTTGGTTTTTAATATTTTTTTGAAGTTTTTGGGTATTTTTGAATTTTTAAGATTTTCCTTTTGAGATTTTTAGGGATTTTTGGATTGACACTAATAAAGGTCAAAATACACCATAGGTAATTTTTTTGGAATTTTTAGAGGCATTTTCATATTTTTTTGGGGTTTAATAAGTTAGACAGGGAATAAAAGACATGTTTTTGATTTTTAATAAATGCAAAAATGCAACAAAATACAAAACTAAAAATATGGCGTGCAAGGGTACACTAACAGGAGCTTAAGTCTATTTTTGCAAGATTTTTTCGATTTAATATGGAGCACAAAATAAATAGACAAAGCATTCAAAAATTAAATGGCCTGGCAGGGGTATTTTTGCAAATAAAATAGTTCACAGGGGCATACATGCAAAAATTACAATAGAAATACACTTTAACTTTTATTTTCAGGACCATTTAATAAATACAGGAACCCGGCAGGGTTTAAAGGTAAAATTTCACGCGCCTCACGTGGTTGCTGCACGTGAGGTGCGGGAGGATTAAAGAGCAAATCTTAAAACATCGGGGGTTGTTCTGCAAAATATACATTTTATTTACAACTGGGACTTTTATTTTTGGCATTAAATAATAAATACAAAAAGTAGAGGGGCTTGGTATGAAATTTACCCCTAAACAAAGCTTTCATCCTGCGGCGCTGGAGGCGCCACTTATCCACGTGGCAGCCATCGGACGGCGGGTGTCGGTTCGGCGATGAAGGGCCTGGATTAGAAGGCGACGAGGAATGAGTTGGGGTGCATATAGCGGGCGGAAACAGTGAGATTCACGGTGAGGAAGTCGCCGTAGCCAAGCTCCGGCGAACTTCGAATTTCGATTTTAAAGCTACTGTGATTAACTAACAACTAATCTAATGACTGGAATGAAAAGCTAACATCTAAGACTAACTAGAAATGCATAAAAGATCAGCTCTTATACCTGGGGGCCTCCAGGGAGCAGGGCAGACGCCGGAGCTCCGCCGCGTCAAAATCTCCTTCCTCCGGCCGAGTCAAGATGCTGGGCTACTCCCCCTGTCACGAGGAACGATCCAGGAGCAAGATCTAGGCTTTAGGTTGGAATAAAAGTGGCCAAATTCGAGGAAGGAAGTGGAGCTTGTTATTTATAAACATTGGCAAGGGGCCTTATTACCCAGCGATTATTAACTGATCCAATGAACATCTCGTTGATCTATGATTTTGGCGGGCATCATGGAAGATTAGGGAACAATTCTTGTGAAGGAAGCGTTGTCGATTGATGGATGGTGTGCCCGGGAAAAAGGCATGAAATCGAGGGAATGGACAGTTCAGAGACGCCAGGCGAGGGATGGGACAGTTGACCTGGGAGTCAACGAAGGCCGGCGCCTCATTGGGCCACGTTAGCCGCTACGAGACAAAATAGAAAATCTGAAGGAAGATTGATTTATTTGACGCCCTAAATGATTTTATTAATTTTTTCTTATAAAATAAAAAATGTGTATTATTTCATCTAGTATTTATTTATGATTTTTATTGAATTTTTTGAGGTGTTTTATTTGAATAATATGTATATGTATGTATTTACATGTATTTTCATGTATTTTATCTTTAATTTGTTTATTTCCTTTTATTATTTTATTGGCTTATTTTATAAATTTATACTTTATTTTTGTGAGTATAAGGGTATTTTTGTTTGATTTTTATGAGTTTGTTTATATTTTTAAATAAATAGATATAGGTGTATGTAGGTATACTTATAGGTATTTTATCTATGTATTTTGTATACTTAATTTGTTTATTGTATTTTCTTGATTTTTATTTTGGTTTTGTATTTTAATGAGTTATGTATAATGTATACATCATTGTAAAAAAATAAAAGGATCAAGGATTAAAATCCTTTTTACTTATATATAGGTATAAAGCATAGGTATTTTGTATATGAATTTGTAGACTTATTTTATTTTACAAATTAATTTTGGTTTTCTTTACTTCTCTCATGTGTATGCATTATGTACATTATTTACAAAATTCTAAAAATATGAATTTATACAAATAATGAATATTGAATAAAATGAATATTTTAATCAGTCCTATATACTAGGAGGGCCAAAAACTTAACTTCTGCATATGGACTCCAAAAATCATGAAACCAATTTTATTAAATAGTTTATGGAATGCTATATACAATTAAAGGTGAGTTTGGGTGATTTGGAGTTTTTATTTGCAAGATATGGGTCTGTGAAGTTGAGATTTTGGCTTTTTATTCTGTGTATAAAATGTACACTGGGTATTAATTTTGCACAAACTCAATTTTGTATTTTTATTTACATTATTATCTACAACTTTCATGTACAAAGTTTCTTCATTTGATGAATAAATAATTATGTACAAAACAGGTGCCAAAAATGCATACATGGATGAATAAATAAATGAGGTATTTATTGTACTCTGGCCCTTATCTCCCCCTACTTTATTCCTTGTCGACCAATACCATGCTGGCCTTGGTCTCGGGGTTTGGGTCATAAAATATTTACAATATTTTATTCCTTTTTCTTTTCTTCTCTTTATTCTATAATTTTGGCATTAAAAACCTTATTTTTTGTACAATTAATACAATAAATAATGAATACTATTATGTGCAATTTGATGCTATTTACCTGCATTTGCTGGGGGTTTTGAGGCCAAAATGATAGAATAAAGGTGATGAAATGGAGATTCATCATGCATGCAGAGTAAGAAATGCGTACTTGACTCAAGCTCTCTACATGCAGGGTGATCCACACATAAATGAAAAGACATGAATAAAACTTCCTATATGATGCAATAAGAAATCAGCTTAGACGAAGCAATTTCTACATGAGAAGAACAATAGCTAGCTAATCAGACCAAGTCCGGAGTCTGATCTTGGGAACCACTCGGTGCCCGCCATAACAGGTCCTGCCAGCACTGTATGTGATTCCTCGTGGCACGTGGACTCAAGCCTCATTAAACTAACTTTTTATTGTGATTTAATTAATAAGGTCCAATTAACGATCTATAGGTGCGGGCAGATGATTAGGGTTGAGCCTTAATTAATTACGTCACAATCAATGAAATTCCTAAGTCTAGGGGCCAAATCCTTCGATAATCAAACAAGAAGTAAAGGCGGTAAAATAAAACTGGTGAAAACCGCGGTGAGGTCCCCCGAGCACACCGGTGCTCGACGTAATAGACCCCAATAAGCCAAGTCCAAAGTCCACAGTCTGAGTCCTTGTATTATTACAGTAATGATGTAAAAGTTCTAAACTACAATTAAATCCTCCAAGTCTTCTACTCCCGCTCTCCTACGATCTCATGCTGCTCGATGAAGAAACGAGCCACCTCTGCTCCTCTTGGGTGCATCAACACTCCTCGGAACGCCACCCTCGCTCGTTGGGCCCTCGCAAGAAAGAGAGAAAAAGAAAATATGTCAGCTCACAGTTAGAAAATCAAACACAACTAGAAGCAAGAAATCAAGAAAACCGACTACTAAGCTGTGCTCCTCGGCAACGGCGTCATTCTGATGAGCGGCCCGAGCGATTAGGGTTAAGTGATATCAAAGGTCATTGCGACCTCAACCACTCGAACCGGGCTCAACGAGAAAAATCAGACCACCAACGAAATCAATCAAACATAGAAACCAAGGCAAGCGGTCTTGCTAATTATTTAACCCGGTATAGACACCAGGGTCGAACACAAGGAGCACAGAATGAGACCTACGAAGTTGTCAGGTAATAAAAGTATTTTTAGTGGTTCTTAATTTTTTTAATTTTTTTATGATTTTAATTAATAAGAGAAGTAGAGAAATGGTAAAGAAGGCACCCACAAACAATTATTTAAAGGCCCCAAATGACTCAAAAATTCAAAATAAATTGTTTTTATGTTTTTAAAATATTCAAGTGTTTTTCAGAATTTTCTGGTATTTTTCTGATTTTTATTTAATTTTCTAAAAAAATGCAAATAGTTTGCAGCTGAGATTGACAAGCACTTAAAGAATATCTAAAGTGCCTATAAAATCCGAGCAATATTTTTATGTGAAAATATGAAGTAAAACCTACCTACAGAAACCGAAAACACATTTTTTATGAATTTTTAATATTTTTTTATAAAGTTTTTAGTTTTTTTTTCAATTTTTAGGGGTTTTATAAATGTGAATGAAACAAAAATCACACAGAAGCTAAAATAAGACAAAACAAGCAACCGGAATTTTTTTGGGAATTTTATATGTATTTTTATATTTTTTGTTGATTTTCCAAAATTGTAAGAGACACTTTTTAGGGTTTTTGAATTTTAGAAAATATCAAATAAAATCAAAATCAGACACAAAAATTAATAAAAATACTACACAGTAGCAGGATCTATGTATAAAATTTTTGGAATTTTTGAAGTAGTTTTGATATTTATCAAGACATGCAACTAGTAGGGACCTAACTGCAATTTATTTAAGTTTCAGGACCAAACAATAACAAGCAAGATAAGCCTAGGATAAAATCTGCAATTCGTCCACTAAAATACGCACATTCTCTAAATCAACATTCACAGGGCATAGATGTAAATTTGAGAAACATTCAATCAACCATTTACACATGAAAAGTTTAGGATATATCATGCAAATACACCACTACGCATGTGACAACGCACATGTATTCAACCTGGAAGGACTAAACTGCAAATAGCTGAAACTATAAGGACTAATATGCAAAAAGGTCCAACTGTGACTTTTATTTTACAGACTGAAATATCAGCTAAAATAAACGCAGGATAAAAAAAGCAATATGCCCTCGATGGCACGTGAGTCGCGCGTGGAAGTCCACGTGTCGTCCTGGCATGGTGCGATCGTACGGCCCTAGATGCGTCAGTGTGAGATCTAACGGTGTCAGATGGTCGAGGACATGGTGCGTACGGGGGCCGTTAGATATGACATCTAACGGTCTGACCTGTCAGCTGAACGAATGGTCGAGATGGAAACTGGAGGGCGGAGTGGATCCAACGGCATATGACTCGTTAGGAAGAACAACGCCTGGATGAGCTTCGTGATGATTACAATATATACAGAGATAATATGATCAAATTATGTGATATACAACCTTAATGACTGATCTGGAAACTCTAAAATCACATAATCTATATTCCTTACATAAAACAACAGAAATATCCATAATTGCACACAATCAATTAAAAATCTCTGCATAAATCAAATGATCATAATTTCGTAATCAAGTAAAATGTCTTCAAAAATACCGGTTACATATTTTATGATTCCTAATCATTTTTTGTTAACATGAACCAAGCAAAACATATGGAAGAGTATTGGGTACATATAGCATTGAATATAACACATTGATATGACTCTACAAAACTTCACTTTTTTTAGGGAGAAAAAAAGAAAGGAATGATAATATAAATTGCCCACTCATTATGGCATGGATAAAGCTTATAGCTTTTTATTGGGAAGAAATTGGGAGGGGGTTTAGTGTAAAAGACACACTCATTATTACATGGAATAGCCTCCCACGTACCACCCATTACCTTCCCCATGCATGGAGCCCCATCTCCACCCCTTCCCCATGCATATTCATTTAAATCTTGTCTTTATGTGCATGGGGAGTACCCATTCATAGCCGCACAAAGCATGCATAAAAAGGGGGGGGGTCATCATGCATAAGTCTCTCTCTCCCTTTGTTTTTACGATTCACGCATAAGCCTCTCTCCCTCTCCCCATTTTGCCATGCACGCATAGGCTCTCTCCCCATTCCCTTTTTGTTCTCAAGCACAGCAGCACTCCTTCCCTCCCTCTCGTTTTCTTTCTCTTGTTATTCTTTCTTTTGCAGGTACCGGATTAAGCGCACAGCCCCGCACCATTCTTCTCCTCCTCGCGCGCACCTCCGGTCATTCTCCAAGGAACGCCCAGCGCCATCACTGCCGGCGCACTCTCCCCTTGCGTACACGCTGTTGTGCGCACCTCCAGCACAACCGAGTCCCTCGCGCGTAGGAGCACTAGCCGTTGTCGCGCGTCCTCCTCCTCCTCGCAGCGCTCCTTCAGCCGTTCTTCCGCCCAACGCAAAGCCGCACGCCACAGCCTCCAGCCCACACCACTACGGCAGTGTGTGATCTCCTCTCGCACTCCTTCACGTTCGCCAACCAACCAGCGGTTCTTCCTGCGCTACTGTGCGCAGCCTCGTCTTCAGCCATACTCCAGCCTCCGTGCCTCCGCAAGCGGCCACCTTCCAGCGAGTTCCTGTGTGATCTCGTCGCACTCCCCCTTCAACCGCAAGTGGATGTTGTAACGTGGATGCAACTTGCAATTTGCAACTTTGCATCCCGCGTACATGCATGAGGACTAAACTCTCTCTCTCTCTCTCTCTCTCTCTTTATTTCATGTTTCTTTAATGTCAATTGCTTTTTAAGTCTTGAACTTTTCTTCATTTCAAATATTTATAGCATATAACTTAGTCTCTCCATTAATTAGATTGCATACATAATTCTAATCAATCGTCGCATGCATAAAAATGTCGAACTAAAATTGCAAACTTACTTGGTCCTTGTGGATTCGAACCTCTACTTGCCGCGTACATTTTTGCTATACTTTGATCGCACTCGTAGTTGTAATTTATTTGATTGATAACGGTTTATCGTGGGAAAACAACGACTTGATAAAATCATCATTTTAAACCGCGAAAAACCTCATCAACATTTTGGCGCCGTTGCCGGGGACTAGGCAACATTTGCAATTTTTTCCTTCTTCTTTCTAACTTAATTTCAAGTTTCTAATCCGTGCATTTTTTTTTGCAGGTACTTAGGCTTCAAAAAGAAAAAAAAAATCTTTTCATGCATTTTGTTTTAGCGAACTTGTAATTTGTTTTAAAAAAAAATTGTAATCATAATTTCCCCCTCCCTTCTCGGAAAAGCTCGCCATCAGTAGGACAAAACATTACGGATTAGCGCCAGAAGTGCAGGCACTGTGAGTCCCTCTTTCTTAGGCATCTTAGGCTTTTAAAAAATTCCTGCATTTGATTGCGCTCCGAACATAAACCGAAAAAATTAAAAAACACTTCTTCTTTGCATCATCTCTGTGGTCTTCTCCCTCTGATAATATAACTCAAAGACCACCAAATCGTGTACTGATCATTTAAAAAGATAAGCTTGAAAGGCCACCGCAGTGGCCCGAGCAGAAAGCGGGAAAATTGTGATTGCTTGATTTGATGCACGTGTATGACACAAAAATCACGAGCACATAGAACCCTAGGATAGAAACAAAAATCCCTGGTGCTACGTGGGATTGCAGAGAGAAATCGTAATTCCTCGACGCGTTGGGCACAGGTTCTCGCGGGAAGAAGCAGATCCTCGATCTGAGTACCGCACCCTGGATCCCCCAGCCGGATTAGGACATCGATTTCTCACAATCTTCCACACCCACCTCATCCTTTAAGGACTCTAATTTCTCTGAAAACTTCTGTTGAATCACTAAATTAAAATCGAAAAGATAACCGCTTCCGCGGCAATTTTTGTGTGAGTTGGTGAAACAACAAATTGCTTGGTGTTTGCGCTGTGTATGCTAGGTCGTAGATCTCTGAAAAATCCAGTGCAACAACCATTAGAGTACGACCCAATTTATAGAAAAAATCCAACCCATCTCCTTCAACTGATCTTGGAAACATGGGAGAAGAAATACCAAATCCTATGGATCTCATCCTGCATCAATTGCAACTGCTGAGAGAAGAAAATGCCACAATTCGCCATACCATAGCACCTCTCATCCGACCGCCACCCATTAGTACACATTACAACCCGGCTGCAGAAGACTTAGTTCATTGGGTCCAAATCCCGCCTGAGGTAGGAGACTTTGAGATAAAGCCCGCATCACTCTCCTTGATCCCAAAATACTATGGAAATGACTCTGAAGATCCCTTCCTCCACATCCAAGACTTCCGATCTGCTTGTGACACCATGAGTATCCCTGGGGTAGAAAAAGAATACATCTACATGAAAGCCTTCACTCACTCACTCAAGGACAAAGCACTCCAATGGCTTAGAAATTATGGAACCCCTCTCACCTCTTGGGACTCATTAAGAGAGGCATTCATCAAGAAATACTTCCCAATAGGAAAGACAAATGCCTTGAGACAAGCCATATCATCATTCACTCAGAAAAATAGAGAGCCCATTCATGAAGCTTGGGAACGATTTAAGGAACTTCAAAGGAAATGCCCTCATCATGCCATACCCAAATGGAAGCTAGTTCAGATATTCTATGAGGGCATAGATACATCATTTAAGAGAGTGATTGATGGCTCCTGCGATGGAAATTACATCAGCCGTGATGAGCATTTCGTTTGGAAATTATTTGAAAATATGGCTGACAATTCGATAAATAGTTCATCAATTGAACAATACGGTGCAAACACGAGGACAGTCAATATCATTGATTATGAGAGATCTAGCAATGAGAATCCTGACAAATGGGCAACCCTCTCAAAACAAATGAACCTCATGACTCAAGCCATAGAAAAATTGGCCATGAATAACCCCACCAACCAGGAAGTTAACCACACCACATTCACCCATAATCAAGACATAAATCCGGAGACTGTGAATTGGGTACAGAGAAATCAAGGAGGAGGATATTCAAGTAACCACAACACATGGAGAGAACAACCAAATTCTGGGTGGAATGGACAAAACAATTATCATTTTCAAAATCACACCCAACCCAGACAACCGATAGCACCGCCCGTGACTCAACCCTCCACCACTGCGGTAAATTTTGACGCCTTGGCTCAGGCAATACAACAACTAGCTATAGCTCAACAACAGGCCACTGAAGCCCAACAAAAAGCCAACTCTGAGAATGCTCGTCAATTCGCTGAGATCAGATCGTACATCCCAGCCTTATCACCTCAACCGCTGCCCAATCCAAACACCAATAAGGCTAGCTCATCTGGAGTACTTCAAACTCCTCCACCTGTCGGATCGTTCACCTCACCACCTGGTTTTCAAAACCAGAGTCAAGGATTTTTTACACCTTCTAGGACAAACCAAGGGAACCCACAACAAGCACCTAGAAATCAAGTCAATTTCAAAACCCCACCCCATCCAAACCAATCTGCTAATGCTGTCACTTTGAGAAATGGGAAAACCACTTCTGCCTACACAAGACCACTAGCTTCTGAGGATCAAATTGAAATTGAGGAAGAGTTTGATGATGGAGAGAAATCAGCTGAAACAACCATGCTCCCTCCTTCCTCTCCAACAATAACCATCCCCTTTCCCGGAGCTCTTCATCGAAGAAAACCGCGATCATCCACCATCGATCCGGAGTTAGAAAAACTATTCTCGGACATCGTCATTGAAATCCCACTCTTGAAAGCCCTCGAACAAGTTCCAGCCTTCTCCCGATTTTTGAAGGACAAATGCACACCAAAACAAAAATCCAAAGGAAAAAGTAAAAAGGACAATGAACATATTGAGAGACATGTGCTCCCTCAAGCAACAACCAATGCCATCTCCCAATTCTTACCCACCAAAAAGAAAGACCCAGGAGCTCCTCTAGTTAGATGCACAATTGGCAAATTGACCTTTGATCACACACTGCTGGATAATGGCGCTTCTATCAATCTTCTTCCGTCTGCTATTCTGGAGCAATTTGACCTAGGAAAACTGAAACCTGTCTCAATGACTTTGCAAATGGCTGATCGATCTGTGAAAAGACCAAAAGGACTTCTTGAGGATGTGATAGTTGATGTTCAAGGTCATAAATTCCCGGTTGATTTTGCTGTGATGGATATGGATCAAGCAAATATATTGAGTGAGACACCAATCATACTAGTACGACCATTTTTGGCCACTGCTAAAGCTCATTTTGATTATGAGGTTGGAAGAGTTGAATTTAAAATCAATGGCCAAGTCATTCCTGTTGATCTTGTCACCCCTACTTTCACTGAATCTGAGACCGAAGAATGTGGTTGGATAGAAAGATGTGCTGTTCTCAACATTCAAAAAGACTTTGCCCCCATCCATCTCACCAAGGATCCTTTAGAGGTTAGTCTGAACACCTCTAGATCCACTTACAAAAACACTTTCCATGAAATTGCCACCTACAATCTGAATCTTGCACTAGAAGCTCCACCAAGCCCTCTCACCGGACAAGAAATTGAGGAGCTTGATAATGCCTGGGACACATTAGACTCTGAACTCTCATTGACCTCAACAATGATCATGCCCATGATGGAACCACCATTTGAGACTATTTCTGTAATAGACTCAGGAAACATTACAACTCCGAATCCATCGACAACCACTGTTGAATTAAAACCACTACCCAAAGATCTGAAGTATGCTTTCTTGGATGATGCCCACACTCTACCAGTCATTATCAATGCCAACCTAAATCATATGCAAGAGAGCCAACTAATGGAGGTGTTGAAAAAGAATTCTCAGGCTATTGGTTGGAAAATAACTGATTTGAAAGGTATAAGCCCGACATTCTGTACACACCACATATATTTGGAGAATGACAGTAAACCCTCTCGAGAAATGCAAAGGCGGTTGAATCCTAATCTACGAGAGGTTGTGAAGAATGAAATATACAAGTGGTCGAGTGCCGGCATCATTTATCCGATAGCCGATAGTCCTTGGATTAGTCCCCTCCAGGTTGTCCCCAAGAAAGCTGGATTAACAATCGTGAAAAATGAGAAAGGCGAGGACATACCTACCAGAGTAGCCACATCTTGGAGAGTCTGTGTAGATTATAGAAAACTCAATAAGGCTACTCGAAAAGATCATTTCCCATTACCATTCATTGACCAAATCATTGAGAAGCTAGCCGGAAAAGAATTTTTCTGCTTTTTAGATGGATATTCCGGCTACAACCAAGTTGCCATAGCACCAGAAGATCAAGACAAAACCACATTCACTTGTCCTTTTGGGACTTATGCATTCCGACGAATGCCTTTCGGATTATGCAATGCCCCTGCCACTTTTCAAAGATGTATGATGGGTATCTTTGCTGACATGGTTGGTGATTTTATGGAGATATTTATGGACGATTTTTCAATTTTTGGAGACTCTTTTGAGGAGACACTCGGATTTTTGGACAAAGTCTTACAAAAATGTATTGAGGTGAACCTGATCTTATCTTGGGAGAAATCACATTTCATGGTGAAACAAGGAATTGTGTTGGGACATATCGTATCGAAGAAAGGGATAGAAGTGGATCCATCGAAAATTGAGACCATCACTCACTTAGGTCCACCCGTGAATATAAAGGGTGTTCGATCCTTCCTAGGTCACGTCGGTTTTTACCGACGATTTATCAAGGATTTCTCAAAAAACTCCCGCCCTCTCACCAAACTACTGGAAAAAGATCAAGATTTCACGTTTACTGAGGATGCTTTTGAATCTTTCAAAACCCTGAAGAAAATCATCACTGAAGCACCCATCCTACAACCCTCAGATTGGAACTATGAATTTGAGATCATGTGCGATGCATCTGATTATGCTGTGGGGGCAGTATTGGGTCAAAGGAAAGATGGGAAACCTTATGCCATTCACTATGCCAGTAAAACTCTGGATGATGCTCAGAAGAACTACACTGTGACTGAGAAAGAACTTTTAGCTGTGGTATTTTCTTTAGAGAAATTTCGATCTTACATCCTAGGATCCCACATCATCATCTACACAGACCACTCTGCTCTGAAATATCTCTTCACAAAAACCGATGCTAAGCCTAGACTCATTAGGTGGGTATTACTGCTCCAAGAATTCGATTTAGAGATTCGAGATAAAGCCGGAGCAAAGAATGTCGTGGCGGATCATCTTTCAAGACTCCCTTCCTCAAACACAGACACAATCCCCATCTCTAACACTTTTCCAGACGAAAGTATCATGTCTGTTTCTCAACTCCCTTGGTATGCCGACATCGTCAATTACATCGTCACTTCCACATTTCCTGATGATTGGCCAAAACATAAGAAAGACAAAACCAAAGCCCAAGCCAGATACTATCACTGGGAAGATCCTTTGCTCTTCAAAGAGGGTACTGATTTAATATGGAGACGATGCATCCCCGAACCTGAAGTCAACGATGTCCTAACTCACTGCCACACTTCTGGGTGTGGAGGACACCACTCAGGGAAGCGCACAGCCGCTAAAGTCTTACAATGCGGTTTCTACTGGCCCACACTCTTTAAAGATGCCCATCATTTTGCTCAATCTTGTCCTACCTGCCAGACTCATGGGACAATGACCCGTCGTAACATGATGCCCCTCCAACCCGTGCATATAGTCGAGATCTTTGATACTTGGGGAATAGACTTCATGGGACCTTTCACCACATCACATGGTTACCAACACATTCTTCTCATTGTTGATTACGTCTCTCGCTGGGTAGAAGCCATTCCTACTCGTGCTGCTGATAGCACAACTGTTGTCAAGTTCTTGAATGACCTATTCTCTCGATTTGGATTGCCAAAGGTGGTCATTAGTGATGGAGGCACCCACTTTCTGAATGCTTCAGTTAAGAATTTACTCAAGAAAAATGGAGTCGAACACCGTGTCTCAACTGCCTATCACCCTCAGACAAATGGAATGGCCGAGCTGTCAAACCGAGAAATCAAGACCATCCTCCAGAAAATTGTTCGCTCTGATCGTAAAGACTGGTCCCAACACTTACCTTCTGCTCTCTGGGCCTACCGCACCGCTTTTCGCACACCCTTAGGTATGAGCCCATTTCGATTAGTCTATGGAAAGCCGTGTCACCTACCTGTAGAGGTCCACCACAAATCACTCTAGGCAATCAAGAAGTGCCATCTGGATTATGATGAGGCTGGGAAGAAAAGACTATTGGATTTATCTGAACTGGAAGAACTGAGATCACAAGCCTATGATAACAACCTGCTATACAAAGAGAAAATCAAGTTGTGGCACGATGCCAATATTTCGAGGAAAACATTCAAAGAAAATCAGAAAGTATGGCTATTTGATGCAAAACTGAAGTTATTTCCAGGAAAATTGAGATCGAAATGGAAAGGACCATACATTGTAACTCAAGTATTTGATAATGGCTCGATAGAAATTTCTGACCCAAACACTAAAGCCACATTCAGAGTAAATGGTCAAAGACTAAAACCCGTTGTTGAACCATCTGGTCCTATGCCTGTTTGCACAACATACCTTTTGCAGGAAAAATGAACCATCACATCGCCTAGCTGAGGCGTTAAATCATGCACTCTCGTGAGCCTCCCCTCACAGGTATCTTTTTACCGCTCGCATGTTTATTTTCACTGCATTGCATTAGATAAGTATGGGGGTACTCCTCTGCATTACTTTAAAAAAAAATACATTTCACATCCCTTTTGATCCTCCTATTGCACATTGTCTTCACCATGAGGACATGGTTTCTGTTAAGTATGGGGGGGTGTTTGCATATTTTTTCAAAATTGCATACTCTTTCAAAAAAAAACTCTCTTTTGCAAAAATTCCCCTAAAAATATTTTCAAAAGCAAGAAAACCACCAAAAATACATCCTTCCTAGTTTTATCCTATTTTGAGAAATCAGTTATTCACTACATAAATCATAGACTGAGGTTGAGTTGACCCTAATCCACTAAACTTCATCAGAATTTCACTAGGCATGAGTTCTTAAACTTTCTTCAGGTCCATTTGGACTTTATTCTCTCAGTTCCACTAACTCTACTGGTGAATGAACTTCTGTATCTAACTAGATCACCTGAGCAACTAGTAGCACTCTTAAACTCTTCAGTGGATATTAAACAACTGCACATTGCACTTAGCTTGAGTGAGTTGAGTTTACGAGATACAATTACAATCTAGTTGAGGTGAGGAGTTGTCCTCTTGGTTGTGCCAATGCCTGAACCTTATCTATAGTCAGTGAAGGAACCTGACTCAGGAGCAACATGATCT
The DNA here is from genome assembly GCA_037367405.1 of Ottelia alismoides. Lineage (NCBI taxonomy): Eukaryota > Viridiplantae > Streptophyta > Magnoliopsida > Alismatales > Hydrocharitaceae > Ottelia > Ottelia alismoides. Next base: position 175,237 of record JAZKJV010004825.1, on the reverse strand, counting down.
CTCTAGTCCAAGTGTGTCAGCAAATAAGCCAGTATCGTGCCTCCAAAGACAATATTAAGCCGATACTACCTCTTGATGCCAAAACCCAAGACAAAAATACCACAAAAAGGCATATCACAATACAAATGCCAAAAACCACCAATCATGCAATGATGTGCAAAGCAAAAGCAAGGAAAGAAGACCACCAAATAACCCTTCTCCATCAAAAAGCCGTGGTAGCAGCCCAATGATGCTACCTAAATTTTTAAAAGAGGCCCAAAGAGGCCCAGGGTTATGCTCTGCAAAAGGAAAAGAATGAGAGCAACGGACCAAAGCGGTCTACGGAAAACCCCGAAATTAAGTCCCATTCTCCAATAAACTATGACCTATTTTCTATGCTGACACACTTGGGTGAAAGGAGATTATGCCTGAATCTAGGTGAGGACTGAGGCTATTTGTATAGGGAATCATTCGGTACCTTGATAGATTGTGTTTTTAGCTCGTTCTCTTGACTCACGAAAGCTAAAATTATCACTAACACTGTTTATATCCACTCAAGGTCAAAGAGAATACCTGTTTCTTAGGGATGAGCTGACCTGATCGACCTTCTGAAACCATGTTTGATTTTGTTGGAACTGAGAGGCTGTTGAAACTACAAAACTCGAGTCAAGTTGACTATTTGAATAAATCATTAATCCATGGGTCAATTCTACTTAAGTTTGTGTGTCTGTGTGGTTAGGATCTGAAAACTCAAGACTTTGTGGGTATGTCTGCTGCAAACCCTCACCCAATCTATCTTGGCTATTTTCCTTCATTATTTCTTATCTTATTCTTGCTCGGGACTAGCAAGACTTAAGTATGGGGGTATGATGATTACAATATATACAGAGATAATATGATCAAATTATGTGATATACAACCTTAATGACTGATCTGGAAACTCTAAAATCACATAATCTATATTCCTTACATAAAACAACAGAAATATCCATAATTGCACACAATCAATTAAAAATCTCTGCATAAATCAAATGATCATAATTTCGTAATCAAGTAAAATGTCTTCAAAAATACCGGTTACATATTTTATGATTCCTAATCATTTTTTGTTAACATGAACCAAGCAAAACATATGGAAGAGTATTGGGTACATATAGCATTGAATATAACACATTGATATGACTCTACAAAACTTCACTTTTTTTAGGGAGAAAAAAAGAAAGGAATGATAATATAAATTGCCCACTCATTATGGCATGGATAAAGCTTATAGCTTTTTATTGGGAAGAAATAGGGAGGGGGTTTAGTGTAAAAGACACACTCATTATTACATGGAATAGCCTCCCACGTACCACCCATTACCTTCCCCATGCATGGAGCCCCATCTCCACCCCTTCCCCATGCATATTCATTTAAATCTTGTCTTTATGTGCATGGGGAGTACCCATTCATAGCCGCACAAAGCATGCATAAAAAGGGGGGGGGGGTCATCATGCATAAGTCTCTCTCTCCCTTTGTTTTTACGATTCACGCATAAGCCTCTTTCCCTCTCCCCATTTTGCCATGCACGCATAGGCTCTCTCCCCATTCCCTTTTTGTTCTCAAGCACAGCAGCACTCCTTCCCTCCCTCTCGTTTTCTTTCTCTCGTTTTTCTTTCTTTTGCAGGTACCGGATTAAGCGCACAGCCCCGCACCATTCTTCTCCTCCTCGCGCGCACCTCCGGTCATTCTCCAAGGAACGCCCAGCGCCATCACTGCCGGCGCACTCTCCCCTTGCGTACACGCTGTTGTGCGCACCTCCAGCACAATCGAGTCCCTCGCGCGTAGGAGCACTAGCCGCTGTGCGCCTCCTGTTGTGTGCGACCTCCAGCACAAAACCTCTGCACCAATCTCCTTCAGCTCCACCCCGCACACTATTGTGCGCGACTCTGCACGCCCTCGCGCGTCCTCCTCCTCCTCGCAGCGCTCCTTCAGCCGTTCTTCCGCCCAACGCAAAGCCGCACGCCACAGCCTCCAGCCCACACCACTACGGCAGTGTGTGATCTCCTCTCGCACTCCTTCACGTTCGCCAACCAACCAGCGGTTCTTCTTGCGCTACTGTGCGCAGCCTCGTCTTCAGCCATACTCCAGCCTCCGTGCCTCCGCAAGCGGCCACCTTCCAGCGAGTTCCTGTGTGATCTCGTCGCACTCCCCCTTCAACCGCAAGTGGATGTTGTAACGTGGATGCAACTTGCAATTTGCAACTTTGCATCCCACGTACATGCATGAGGACTAAACTCTCTCTCTCTCTCTCTCTTTATTTCATGTTTCTTTAATGTCAATTGCTTTTTAAGTCTTGAACTTTTCTTCATTTCAAATATTTATAGCATATAACTTAGTCTCTCCATTAATTAGATTGCATACATAATTCTAATCAATCGTCGCATGCATAAAAATGTCGAACTAAAATTGCAAACTTACTTGGTCCTTGTGGATTCGAACCTCTACTTGCCGCGTACATTGTTGCTATACTTTGATCGCACTCGTAGTTGTAATTTATTTGATTGATAACGGTTTATCGTGGGAAAACAACGACTTGATAAAATCATCATTTTAAACCGCGAAAAACCTCATCAACACTTCGCCAGAGCTAAGGACGAGATCCTCAGCCCTGATGGAAGATCAGCCGGCACCGGAGTGGTTGTGGGACGATTCCGCGTCAGGTGGACGGTCGGTTGGAAGCTCCATCGCTTAGGTCAGCATGACGGTGAAGGGTACCTGGAGCTGCTCCGGCGAGCTTGGGCGAGGTTGGTTTGGAGGCTCTCAATGCACGACAGGACCTGCAACGAGAAGCTCTGACTCAGGGCTACGCTCCGGTCTGGTTATTTAGAGCTAAAGACGAAAGAAGCGGGGGTGAACGGGGGTCGATCTCCGGCGGTCGCGAGGGAGGGAGATCCGAGACCTAACCTTTGCTACACGAGCTAAGATCAGGGTGATCAGATTGCGAAGGGAGATGAAGGGCGAGCGTGCACGGATATCTGAGTGGTTGGATGTGGGTGACTGAGCTCCCACCGGTCGGTCGGAGCTAGCGGAGCTATGGTGGTGACAGATGAAAGATTTGCTCGAATGAAGAGCTAGGAAGGGCTAAAGCGTTACCTGAAGGTCCAGACAAGTTCCTTAGTTCCAAGCGAGGTGATCGGCGGGGTTATGGCCTCGACCAAGCAGCGGCAAGCGAGGGAGGCTTCTTGTGGTGGAGGTCCGGCCACGAAGAGGGAGCGTCGGCTACACGACACCAAATCGACCATTGAAGGGGTCCTCCGACGGCTGTCACCACGCTGGAGGGTTCAAGGGTATCGATAAGGGGTGTGGCACAAGCTAGGGCACTGTGGAGGAGAAGAGAAGATTTTATAGGGTCGACGGGGGTCTGGAAAGATCCGAGAGAAGCGCGAGACCCGAGGAGGAATCAGATCGGGCGAGGGATCCACGAGAATGTTGGAAGTACGAGGATTCTCGGGTCCGAATCCCGAGGCGAGAGGTGAGCAAAGTCGGGCTGGAAAATGTCGAGAAGGAGCTCCGGCAACAAGGATCTGTGTTGGACTCGGGTAGGAGGCGTCGTTGACCCGTGGTCAACATTTCAATCGACCAATCAGAAAAATGGATGTACAAAAATATTTACAAATTCAATAAAAAATAATAAATGATTTTAAATTAAAAAGTGTATAAATTGAAAAATGTTTATTATTTTTCAAACTATTTTTTCGTGATTTTCATTTGTTTTTTTTGTAAAAAAATTAATCTATATACATTATAGAGTATTACATATAGGTACAATATACCTATGTATTTTGTACAATTATTTTTAATTTGTTATTTTTGCATAAATACTCCAATTTTATATTTTATTTATTTACAAAATAATTTTTGGAATATAAAACATTTTTTATTTTATTTTTATTGTATTTACATGTATATAATAAATAGAGAAGGAAATATATATATACATGTATTATGTACACGTGAGAGAGAGAGTTTTTATTTTCTTTTTATTTTATTTTTCTGATTTTTATTTTATTTTTTTAGAAATATATACATGGAAGTGAAAACATATTTTTATTTTTATTTTTGCAAAAATAAATTATGTACACACCTTATATATATACAAGGTAGAGTGGTCCTATCTCTCTCTACTTATTTTATTCGGCGATCAAGCCAATGCTTGGCCCTCTCTTGGGGTTCGGGTTACTCAGTATTTATTCTAAATACTTCCTTCTTTTTCTCTTTATTCTTTATTCTTTTATTTTTGCACAAATACATGCTAATTATGCACTATTAATACATGCATGCATATTGCTATGTTATTGTATTTACACATATTTACATGATGCATTGCCAAGATAATTAGCTAAAATAAAAGAATAAAGAGTGATGAATGGGGATTCATCAGTAACCCAGATCCGCGGGCGTCACAACATGTGTATATCTGTGATCAAATTAGATGTCCATTTACGAATAAAGGACACGAATAACATATGAATAACAAAAAAACAGATAAAAACACGAAGAATATGGAAAACGTAAATTCTTTAAAAAATTATTAGAGTTCCCCCTTATGTTGCAAACAAAAATTAGATGGAGTTCTTATTACTAAAAGAGGAAAGGGAGCCTACTTTGTGAAGTATGTAACCTTACCTGCTTCACATTATATTTTTGCAATTTTTTTATTTTTTTTGAAAAATATCACATTTCCATAACTATATCCCTCTAATATGTCATTCAAATTTCGTCGGAAACAGAGACTCCTATGGCCTCCATCCATAACAGGTAAAATACAGCAAATCTATGACCGTTAAAAACTGACTGTCTAGATGGAGGCCGTAGGAGTCTCTGTTTCTGACGAAATTTAAATGATATATTAGAAGGATATAATTATGAAAACTCATGGTGGTATTTTTCAAAAAAAATAAAAAAATTGCAAAAAAAGAAATGTGAAGTAGGTAAGTTACCTACTTCACAAAGTAGGCTCCCTTTTCTCTTACAAAAATGATATTCGAATGAAAGCAAAAAGAATTTGGAAAGAATGAATCAAAAGAATAAAATGATTAGAAGATACCTTGCAGGTGGGTGAATCACGAGAAATATCACATGCTCGTCAACGATTGGGTTGCCCTCACTCATGCAGAACATTATTTAAGTTTCTATACCAAAAACAATGCTAATATTAACATACAATGAAGAATTGAATGCCTCATAATATGGGAGAGTGAATCATGTAAAAGATTGCAAGTTCACTGGCGGTTGAACTGTCCTCACTTAAGAAGGGCTATGCTCATGTTTCCTCCTTACACGTTGATGCTATTACATGAAAGGAGAGTAACTTCAAAGAAAGAGCTTGGGTTGGTTTACATCCAATGTGAAGCCAATGAGGATTAGCATTGCACCTTTACATTTCCTGTAATTTTCCTGATATTGCTTCGTTTATGCTTCCTCCTTGCCACCCTATCTCTTCTCAACCTCTCAACTTTAACTTAAGAGCATGGAAGATTAGATGGTTGTGTAAAAACATGGGTAGGACTGCCTCATCACACATGATTGTCATCCTAATTAGCACCCCATCATTGTGACTAGTGAATCCTTTGCTTGATGTGTGGCTTGGTCTCGGCTAGTGGCCATTTCATTACCCAAAACACGAGGCATCCAACACGTGTTTTGGCTTATGTTTATCACGTGATTTACTAACAAAGAATAATTAGTATCGATCCGAGTTTAAATAATCGGATCGGACCGGCCGGTCGGACCAAGAACCGGCCCTGACCCGATCGATTCGGTCGGTTTTATGTAATTAATTTCAAAAGGAAGAGAAAATAAAAAATTGGGTTCGATTAGTGGTCGGACGGGGTGGCTCGAACCCGGATGGTCAGACCGGGTTGATCCGGATTGATCCAATTTTGATGGTTTGGTAAATTTTCAACAAATAAAGGTTTGAATAATGAAATAATAAGAGTTTTATCACTTGTTCCCTTCTTAATTTTCGTAATATTAGTTATGCTCCTCTCTTTTTTGGAATATAAGTTGTGCCACTACTTTCTTGGAGTAATTTTCTAGAAGCAACTATAAATAAATGATTATAATATGGTAATCATATATAATGTTAGAAAATGTGATTAACTTTTGTAGAGTTAGTCGAAATAAGCAATCATATTATTTTATTGAAAGATTTGGCATTTTAAATGATTATTTCATTGATATATAAATACATACTTACATATATGTATCCAATTTTATCGGTTCAAAAAATCGAGGACCAGTAGTCGGACCAGTATGTTAAGCCTGATACAGTTTTTTCTGAGTCGATATGAATGATAACATCATGCTAACATCATCACCGGTCCAACCAGTTTGGATCGACAGTCCGACCTGATTGGACCAAACCGAAGACTAACTGATTTACCGCCCGGTCCGATTTTAAAAACCTTGGCACTGATCTTGATTGATTTGTGTTAATCGTGATTAATCATGATTTACTCTTAATTCTGATTAACATAACTAATATTCCATACTCACGATTCGTAACCTTAGTGTTCATTAATATATGTAGTCGTGATTAATTTGTGTTATTAACTATGTTTTGAGATTTAATATTGTCTTGACTGACATCAACCTCCATTACTTCCAAATTCATAACAATTTGCAACGATCTCTAATTGACATTAAATAACTTCTAATGGATCTGTCTCAAGATGGATTTTAAGGAAAGTAAGTAAGTACATAAATAGTTGTTTTTAGGACTTTGTGGTATTTGATCCAAGCACACATGAACTTTGGTGTTTGGTATCAAGTTGAAGCCTCCAGTGTTTGATATTGAGATGCGTACTAGTTTCCCAGACCTTAGCGTGAGGTTCAAATTACAAATCCTTTGGTGTGTGATCCAAAGCATGCGTAATAATAGTTGAGTTATCCATGGGAAATTGCTTGATTTAGTAATTGGTTGATTGATGTGAATGATAAGGGATCTGAACAAATGACCAAGATCGTTATTTCACGTAGCTGAGCTTCCACGTTAAAATCCACATGTAAGTTGACCAATATATACCTTATTTTATTTTTTTATAAAAATAATTAAAAATCATAAAAAATAGTTTGTAAAATAATATTTTTTTTATTTTATACACTTTTTAATCTAAAATCATTTACTATTTTTATTGAATTCTCTTGTATTTTTTGTAAATCATGCGCTCCTATTAGTCCACGTCGACACATTGACCCTGATCAACGGTCTCTTCCAGCCGGGTCGGGTCGTCACTTATCTCGCCGGAGCTCCTTCTCCATTTTCTAGCGCCCGGACCCGACCACCTTTGGCTTCAATTCCTTCGCCCGATTACAACCCTAATATCCATGATCCTCGCGGATCTCTAGGCACAACCAGATCTGCCTAGGGTTGCGCGCCCCTTCCAGATCCTGGCTAGGGTTGTGTACCTCCTTATGATCTTTCTGGACCCTGGGAAACCCTATAAAACCTCTCTTCTACCTCATGTGCTCTCCATCTCGTCCCTCGCACCACCTAAGACCCCTAGCCACCTTCACTGGAGTGACAACGTTTGGAGGAGTAGCTCAGGAGTCAGGCCCTGTGGAAACTCCTAGAGCCTCGTAGCTCACTTCGTGGCCGGAGATCCACCACGAGTAGCCTCCCTGCCAGCTGCATCTCGGTTGAGGCCAAGACCCATCCGTCCACCTTCGCCTGAAGTTCGTGCTTCTGCTAGTAGCCTCAAATAGCTTTCTTACCCCCTACATTTTCTAGTTCGATTTCATCTTTCCCATTTCCTTCGCCGCACGCTTTCTTGCCCCGACCATTTGGTCTGGAGCCTCACCGCACCCATCTGTCCGCACTGATTTCCCCCTCAACTCATCCCGCACCTTCTTACGCAACCTGATCACCCTTAGGCTCGCCCATCATAGCGAGATTAAGGTCCAAACCTCCTTCTCCCTCCTTCGCCGGAGGTCGAGTATCACCCCCCGTCGTTTCCCTTATCTATATATGCCATAATTTAGACTGGAGCGTCGCCCCGAGTCCCTCTACCCTCTGTAGGTACTATCGCGCGTGAGGAGCACCCTTCAGACCTCCAATTGCTTAGGCGGAGCAACTCTAGGAGGACTTCACCACCACACACACATCTGTCATTGTCTCCCTCATTGGAGCCCTCCACCGGACGCGCACCACTTCCGCAACACTGCCGGGCCTTTGGCGACCTCATCGAACCAACAGATCTCCTCTCTCGCTCGATCGAAGTTTGCCTGGGCTGTGGTCTTGCAGACCTCCCTTCCACTGACGGATGAGCATGCACTTACCAGATTACATCAGAGCCGCCCGACAATTGCAGCCTTTGAGCTGTTAGATCAGAGACCTAGTGCATCTGACACGCATGTCCACAACATTCTTCTCAGACCGTTAGATCCACCAGGGCTTAGATCAGAGTCGTACGTCAACGCTCACTCCCATGTGCGCCACGTGCCCTCCTTTGGGTATATTTCATTTTCTACTTCACTAATTTATGTATTTAGCCTCAGTCCTCTAAAAAATTGTGTAGTTAAAAATATTTATAGTTTGGACCCTATGTTTTTAGTATTTGCATTTCAGTCTTTCCATTTTGAAGTCATGTGTGTCCCCACGTGCTCGTCTGGAATATTTTGCAATTTCTCCCCTGCACTTTTATGTTGTTATTAAATGAAGGTTGAAGTTTTAGAAAAATGTCATTTATGCCCCTGTGAGCATGGATCACGTGCTGCGCATGTTTTGATTGGACAAATTGCTTATTTAGACCTGAGCTTTATTTGTTTCTTCTCTAAAGGGTCCTGAAACTTAAAATAATTACCATTTGATCCCTGTGAACGATACTTAACTCCTTGTTTTTTATTAGACTTGATAAATATTAAATTAATCTTTAAAATTACCTAAAATTACTATTAGCTTCTGCTTGTATGTAATATTTGTGGTGCTTTTTGTGGATTAATTTACTTGCATTTTATATTATTGGAAATTGAAAACCCTCTAAAAAGTATCATGTCTAAGTTTCAAAAATCATATAAATTTGAAAAAAATGCCTTAAAAATTCCACAAAAATTTCTAGAGTTGTATTTTATGTATTTTATTTTTAGTAAAAAAAATTGTTTGAAAAATCTTTAAAAACCCTAAAAATCACAATACACCTAAAAACTTAAAAAAATCATATAAATCAGAGAAAAATAAAAAAATTATGTTTTCAGTTCCTATTTATAGCCTATTGCCTACAGTTTATCATAAAATTATCATCCAGGACCTCTGGGCACTTCAAATATTTTCAATTTGCAAATTGGTCCTAATTGTGCTATATTTTGTATTCTTATCACTGTTGATTTTAATAAAATTATAAAAACAATTCATATATATATATATGAATTACCAAAATATTTCAAAACATGCAAAACCCAAAAATATGTTTAGTATAATTTTCTGAGCATTTTTAGCTACTTTGAACAATCCAAAAATAGTGTTGTGTGTGCTTTATGTGTTTTGTGCTTGTCTCCCTTTTATTAAAAAATAAAAATTTGAAAAATTAAAAATCACTGAAAAATATTTTATTTTTAAAAATTGACTACTTAGTTTTTCAATTGTGCTCCTTGCGTTCGACCCTTGTAGCTATACCAGGTAAATTAAAATAGCAAACCGCTCACACTTGATTGCTTGATCTATTTAGTGATTATTTTTCTCGTTGAGTAAGCCGATTGATTAGGGTCACAATGATCTATGTTTATTTTGATACTTAACCTTAGTTAGTCGACAACTCATCATGAGCCGCCTAGACCCATTCTTATTGGGCCATGGGTCGACCTTTCCCGTTCCAATGGGTACCCGATCATAAATGATTCCTAGCTAATATCAACAGACAATAGGTGCTAGTGGGTACAGGTGGAAGTACCACCTTTATTAAGAGGAAATTACTCAGTTATTGGATAAATATTAACCAAGTGATAAAATCAATAATTGCATCTTTTTTTCACAAATACTATTTACCAACTTTGAAATTCACTATATATTTTTGTCATTATTAATGCGCTCTCATCTTTTCCATATAAATCCAAAATGGAAATTGAACCTTACATGTATTAATTTTATATCCTATTTATGGCCTAACACGTTGGCTTTCCAACATATCGGCTAGCGAAATGACATATTGATGAATGTTAGTGAAATATAGCCAATTTCAATGAATCCAACCCAGATTAAAAGTTAGCACCGAAAAAGATATAAGGAGAAACTCGCCATTTTGGTGGTATTTAGCTACACCGGCAAAATCAATATTTAAACAATACCGAAATTTCGCTAAAAAATTAGTTATGATTTTATTTGGGCAAAAGATCTACATCATTCAAAATGGATACATATATGGACTCATCACGTGCGAGCCATCAACATACAAAATTAATCCAATCTACATTGTATTAATTTATATTGCTTTTTGTATATGATCATCGATATCCATTTCATATCCAATCCTTTTTATTTCAATGGTATATTTTCCATAGGGTTGCATATGTATCGGATTGGATTGGATTCTAGCTTATTTTGTGTCCAATCCAATCTTAACGGATTTTTGTTTTCCGAATCCAATCCGTTCCAATCCATTGTATTACGGATGAGATTGGATCTGATTTTTACACTTACATTATCACAATCAAATAGTTACTCCCTCATGTTTGTATTTTATAGCCCATTAGCCCCAACATTTGAATATATCATAAAAATCAATAATATGAATAGTTATAAAAGGGAAAGATCACACGATCAGAATGAAAGTTGAAGAATTATATGAATAATCCATTACAAAAACGTGAAGATCACAAAATCAAATTAACAGATTATATTGTATTTGAAATTCAAGTATCTTTTTTAAATGATGCATTAGTTTATTTTTTAATTAATCCAACAAATGATTCACATGAGAATAATACAAGGTACCACATCTGGATATAAAGATAGATTAGATAAAAAAAACATGATCTCTGTAGTAGAATATTGATGAAGCACATTGCTAATTTATATTGTTAAGATATGACAAAGCCCGACCACTCCAACGATATCCTTTAAAGATCCATAATATATCATTGACAAATTTTAATCGTACGTCATTCGTACTTGATTGAATATCCATGATAAAATCAAATGTTGTAAAAGTCGGTAGCCGGTATTTGGTCGGTCGGATTACTGACTAAGGATTAATCGGCAAATAGACGACTAATCAGATTTAGTCAGACTTTAACCGTCTTTGAATTTTTGATTATTTTAAATACATAAACCATTTTATACATATATTTACATAGATCCTGTACATGTTTATAATATCACAATGAAATGAAAGAAGTAATTGAATTTAAATAAAAAATCATGCATATTTTAATAAACTTTGCTTTTAAAAAATAAAAAATAAAAAATAAAAAATGTGGTTTCTCCAAGCTACTATTGATCGACTAGTGTGCCTAGTTGGAATTAATCAACACTCGATTAGCCACCCCACTGACTAGACTAGTCGGATCTACTAGTCAGACCGGTTGGACGACTTTTACAATACTAGTTACCAACTTAAATATTGCCCTCCACTTGAGCAACATGCCTCTCAATAAAAAATAAAATTGAAATATGATTTATTTATAAGATTATATCCACAGTAAAATTATACGAATTGTATGAGAAAATATGAATCAAAAGCGTATATCATTTAAAATGAAAAAGAATTGAAGTATTGCTTATTTGTTCTTAGATGGATAGTAAATTTCTGGTCGGGTATCTGCGGGTTCCATCATCAAAATGAAATGAAGATATGACATTTATGTAGGGATGTCAGCGGGGCGGGTTTGGGGCGGATGTCAATATTCCCAAACCCTTACCCATTTATAAAATCACTACCCATGCCCGTCCATTTATTAAACGTGTAACATCAAGCGGGTACCCACATACCTGTTGGATACTCTTATACCCAATGGGTACCCATATATTCGATATGGTATATCTTAAGTTGTTTATAAATGTAGACAAGATTTCATAGATAGACGAAATAGAGTGAGATCGTGTAATATGGTGATACCTGAAAATATGCAATATATAGGGAATACTAAAGGTTCATATATGTTAAGCGTGGTTGATAGTTTTTATTTTTAAAAGATACAAAAAGTTAGTTGGATATGAACAAATGTATGAGGAGGAGAAAATTGAGTTGGATGTTTATACATGTAGATTGATACCTATTAGATATGAAATGAATTTGGCTAGTTTGACTAGAATGCAACACACACATCTATTTTTCTATCTATCAATCCATCCATCTATCTAATATATATTATTCGGGTTTGGGGCAGCTTCGGATTCGAGTACCCACAAGACAATCCCAAACCCATACCCATACCCATACTCGCATGGGTCGTCAATTCAAAACCTAAACCCATCCAAAAGCAAACAAGATGATTTTCATGTCCTTAAATGATATGGGTTTGGGTCGAGTACCAAATGGGTAGATCCATATTGACATCCCTATGTTTGTGTGAGGACTTGGCAATGGGCATATGTGGAGGGAGGAGGTTGGATATGGAGAGAGAGGGATAAGAGCGCGGGGAACGTTTTTATCATGAGACCAACTATTTGGGAGCAGACATAACAAAAATAAAAATAATGGAGAGATAAGTGGAGTTGAGGAGAGAGAGAGGGATAAGGATAGGGCTGGCTATCGAGCCTAACGAGCCGAGCCAGGGTTGGGCTCGGGCTCGGGCTCGAGCTCGATCAAGCCCAGTCGGCTCGGGCTCGAGCTCGGTGAGCCCCTTATCGAGCCAGCTCGGGCTCGATAAGTCTTGAGCCAAGCCTTATCGAGCCCGAGCCTCTTATCGAGCCTGGTATGGGCTCGAGCCTATTCATGCTCATTAAGGAAATATGTATTTTTTTGTGGAAAAAGTATTTTGCTTGGACTCAAACCTGAGACCTCCTTTTTAAAGATCGTCCACCTTACCAGTAGGCCACCATCCGAGTTGTATATAAAAGTTAAATTATAATATATATTGTAACATTCTGCTTGTTAATAAAAAAATACTAAATATCTAACTATAACCTAGATTAACATTTGATAAAAGATAGAAAACCCAAGTCTACAACATAATCCACCCAACATTGTTGTTACATGAGCAACATAAACACATAATCCACCACTAACAATGTTGCAAAATTAATACAAATAAAAATAAAAATCATCGTAGTTTCACAAAAAAAAATATATATATTCCTTATCGAGCCCGTTATCGAGTTATCGAGCTGAGCAGGGCTCGACTCGACTCAAGCTCGATAGCTTAATTGACTAAGTTCACGAGCCCTTATTGAGTCGAGTCCGAGCCTGGCTCATCGAGCTGTGACACAGTAGCTAGCCCGGGATAAAGAAGGGAGAGGGACGTTTTTAACATGAGACCAACTATTCAGTAGCGAACATAAAAAAATAAAAATAAGGAAGAGATAGGTGGAGTCGATTAGCCAGCTTCTACGTATAGCTTCAAGCCTCTGGCGTTCTTCTTAGCAGCATTCGAGCTTTATCTAAAACCCTACCTCTTCTCGCCGCCTAACGCCCGTGACCTTTCGGCCTCTTTTCCATCTCCCCGACCCTGCAAATGGCCACAGCTCTGGCAAGTTCTCTCGCTCCCTTCGTGGAAGCAGAGAGCAGTATCTCCTACGTCCATTCCCATCGACGCTCAGCATCTTCGCTGTGGAAGGCCCCGAAGCTGTCGAGATCCGCTATCCCTCACTGGCAGCGGCCGCTCCGCTCGGACCGGCGGGGGATTTCGATCCACGCGAGCGGTGTCGGGGAGAGAAAGGAGATTGCTATCAGCAGCGCCGTCGCCCCTTCCAGACCAAAGAGCTCGTAAAATCCTGACCTTGTTCATCTTGCCTACGTTGCATCTTTTTAACCACAGTCCATATACCTGACGTATGCGCCACACGTACATGCTCACGTTTACATCAATAGTACACAACAACTTGCTTACACAACACGGTCAACATAGCTCACGCAATGACATGCCACCTTTGACTTACGGCACGATCAACTCGTTCTTTAAATACACCGTATATGAGAATACCCACACTTAAATCACCCTTCACCTGTGCCCTTCTCTTGCACATCATAACCAACACTGTGCATATGCATATGTGTTCCGAAGTTGGAGATTCTGTGGCAATTTCGGAAAAAAGTCAGAGTGACTATGGACCATTGTGAATTTTTATAAATATCCTACTGTTGTTATTATATCTTCCCCTTCATACATGTTTGATCCATGTTACTATAGAATCCTTTTGTAAATAAGTCGGATGCTCAGATAATAGGTACTGGCTGGCTTCTTTTGGATTTCTGTGACAGTTTTTCTCAAGTAATGTGAGTATAAACTTACATATACTTGGTTGAAACAGGAGATTACGGAAATAATGAATTAACTTCCACAATGAGATTAACCCTAACAAGGTCCTGCTCAGCATTAATTAGAAATAGGAGTAAGAGTAGGGATGCAAACGGACGGATACAGATATGGATATAGGTATAATCGTATCCTTATTCATTTTTAAATACGAATACGGACGCTACGAATATTAACAGATATTAAAACTATCTTACCATATCCTTAAAAACAGATACAAATGTAAAATAGATACTGATGCTATTCTTACTGTTGTCCATCTTATTAACAACGTCCTAGCTTCAATTCTAAAGGGATCCACTCCTTTCGTGTTACTTTATTCTAATGAGTCGCCCTTCCCATTACTTCTGAGAATTTTCGGATGTATAGCGTTTGACCACAATTTTCGTGCTGTTGTTAAGCTGCCACCTAAGGTGATAAAGTGTCTTTCTTGGCTATTCCCGCACTCGAAAGGGTTACAGGTTCTATGACCCTATTGGGCATCTATACCATATTTTTACAGATGTTACTTTCTTTGAACATGCTAGTTTCTTTGCACAATCCGTCATGGATTATTCCTTTGGATCTTCACCACCAATTGTTTATAAATGCAATCATACATTTGCGTCTACTCCTGTGCTTTTTTCTGCTCCTCTTTTTCTAGGATGACATGCTATCTTCAACTTCACTGTGCTCCCATCACTGCTGCCTTGGATGCTCCTTAGGAGCTTCCCATAGCTCTCCACAGAACTAAGAGGTAATGTACTTTCCTCTCTATGTCTCATTTCACTTCCAATGCTGGTTTATCTTGCTCTGACAAGAGATGTGCAGATGTTTTCATGACTATTTCTGTTCCTAGAGATCATCATAGTGCTTTACATGATCGTGGTTGGCGACATGCAATGAATGAGGAGATGGATGCTCTCACATCCAGGAGAATGTAGGACATGGTACCATGTCCCATGGGAATTCGACCAATGATCTGTAGATGGGTCTTCACGAACCACGACCAAACAATCGCCCGATAGATCCATTCACGGAATGAAAGCACAACTGGTTGCCAAAGGATTTACACAAAGTTATGTGGTTGACTACTTGACTTTCTCCCTAGTAGGCTAGTAGCAAGGATGTGCTTTTTTCACACTATCCTTTTAGTGGCTGCCAATAAGGGACGTCCTATTTTTCAGCTTGATGTGAAGAATGCTTTCCGTTATGGAGATTTTGAGGAGGTTTACATGATGCACCCTCCATGTTATAAAGTTGAGGGGGAGTGTGCGTGCTGTTCGCAAGGCCATCTATCGCCAAAGCAGAGTCCTCGAGCATGGTTTGATTGACTCACTAATGAGATCAACACTCTTGGCTTCCATAGAATAACATCTGATTACTCTGTTTTTGTCGGATGATGGTCCATTGGTACTATCATACTTGCAGTTTACGTTGATGATATGGTTGTCACATGTGTTGATGATGAAGGCATATTAGAGACAGAGGCTTTCTTTCAAAAGGCCTTCGTCACGAAGGACCTTAGTCAACTCCGCTACTTCCTTGGCATAGAAGTGATACGCACTATAGAGGGACCGCATCTCACGGAGGAAGTACTGCTTAGACATCCTAACTGAGATCAGACTACTTGGATGCAAGCCTTCTGACATCCCTGCATACCCGAGGAAACACTCTACTTTAGTTGGTCCTGCATTTGAAGACACTACATTATACAGAATCCTAGTTGGCAAACTACTTTACCTTATTGTCACTAAGTTGGATATATCATATGCTGTGAGCATAGCCATCCAACACCTGGAGAAATCACTTTATAGTCATTGGCATGATGTTCTTCTAATCTTAAGTTACTTGAAGGAGTCACCAAGGTTCGAAATCTCGATTTCGATTCAATCTCCTCCAAAACCGAAATTTCTGTGAAATTTCGGGAAATTTCGACCGTTTCAGTGGAAATGTCGAAAATAACTCAAAAAAGTCATTTTCGACATTTTTTCGCAAATTATGATCTTCCGAGTTATTACAACAATAAATAACTTACAAATACACACTTATGTAACACATATTGCTCATATATGCCCCTTATATCACACATATCGGTCATATCGGCCAAATCGATGTTAATGTTGATTCTTGGCTGATACATATTGGAAATCGATATCATCCAATCCAAGATCTTAAAACAATAATAGCTTACGAATGCACACTTATATCATACACATCTCTCATCCATATGCCTTATATCACACCATATCGATTATATTAGATATATTGTTGAGTTGACTGATAGATACTGGAATTGAAAATCAAAATAACTAAGTTAACAACACTTAGAAGACGTCTTTTGTTCAGAAAAATAGACGAGCATTTTTTATTCTAAAATATAGATAGTGATTAATTAAACGATGTCTTGTTCGTAGAAATAATTGTCACAGACAAATTCGAATGAATTACATAATTAATTACAAACTTACAATAAAGATGCATCTATTTACGAAGATAAGTGACAAACGAATGAAACGAACACGCTATATCAGATATATGGAAGCTATGGAGTTGTTTCATCTCCATTGCTTAAACCAAAAAGGGGCGGAAGCTCCCCAAGTTGAATAATCGACGTATGTACCCTCTTGTCAGACCATACCCTACCAAACGAGGGTCTGAAACCCATGAATTTCAACCTAAATGGGTCGATATGTTGAAATATCACCCTAATTTCGGTCGAAATCCAGGAAATCAACATATATATGAGTTTCGATGCCCATGACCTCTCGAAACCGAAATTTCGGTGAAATTTCACGAAATTTAAATCCCTGGGAATCACCAGGGCGAGGCCTCTTCTATGGGGTCAATGGCCACATTGATGTATCGCTTATGCTGGTGCAGATTATGCTAATTCACCGTAGTATCGCCGCTCCACTACAAGATATGCTATGATGGTTAGTGGAAATTTTGTCGCATGGCGAAGCAAGAAGCAGATCGTAATCTCTCCAGATTGAGCGTAGAGGCAGAATACATGATGATGGATTAGGTTAACCGTATTACTTGGTAACTCTATTCCTACAAGAACTTGACATTATTGTCAATACTCTTGTTCCTCTATATTGTGACAACAAGTCCACTACTTACATTGCTACAAACCCTATTTTCTATGAGCGGACCTAACACATTGAGATTGACTGCCACTTTGTTTGTAATGCTGTACGAGGAGGGAAGATCACTACTCCACATATCTCCATCGATTTTCAGCTTGCAGACGTATTCGCGAAGGCACTACCAAAGAAACGCCTCTTATGGATAGTCTTCGAGTTGGGTATGATCGACAGATATTCTCCAACTTGTACGGGAGTGTCTGAGACAGCTTTAATTTGTTCTATTTAGTTGTAACCACTCGAGGTCCTTTTATGTAATTTCTTTTTTATAAGTGCTTCGGGGTTTTGGTCTATATAAGAACCTTTAGACCTCTTGAATAAAATAACTCATTGCGTTCTCTCATGTTTCTCCACATTTAATTATTGATTAAGTAGGAGTACATGCGCAAATATAACGCGTACGTGCTGTATACGTGAGGGCCTAGAGATGGTGCTTGACTGTATCCTACAGGAATTGCGTGTGTGCTGGGTTGTCGGCGTGCCTCCCTTTTCTATCACTGATTAGACCCAAGGAGTCAGAGTCTGGCTTCTGGCGAGCAACAATGCTAATGGCTACATGCGATGGTTGCGGAGACCTGAAGAGGAGTTGCGGCACAATGATGGCTGAAATGGGTGGCTCGATCTTCTTCCTTTGGGCGTGGTAGGTGTAAATCACAAATGGGCCGACAGTGCCAGAGATACTCTGTGATTTGGCTCGACTCCTGAGCGATGCGAGGATGCTCGAAGAGGAAGGCGCCTCTGTGATGGAGCTTCAATGGATCTGCTATGTTGTGGCTGAGGTCGAGGAATGCTGTGTGGTATGTAGTGGTGCTCCTCCGGTGACGGGCTGAGGATGATGGATCATACATGGAATCTCAGATTAAGGGCAGAGATGAAAGGTATGCTCAGGACTTCGGTGCTATTTTTTCTCGTGATTGCATTCTCCTGTGTGACGCTACTGAAGGAGAGTGCAATAATGTTCCTCGCTACCAAAAGTGATGTCGTAGTGATTGGAGCTCGCAAGATGACGAGGCTTAGACGGATGGCCTTGCCGTATGATGGAAGCTTCGACCACAACCCAGTCTATGATCCTTGTCCTAAGGTGAGTCTAGGATGGATGAGCTCCATGTTGGTTTGCGTCACTTGCAAGTGGGGTTACCAAAGGGCCACATGCAGTTGAGAGTTTCGATCGAGCTCAAGACTCGTTTAGTAGCTTAGAAATATGGATGGATGGCTATTGTTTTGTGCGGAGGAGGGGTGGAATGGGTAAATGGGTGGTGGTGGTGTTGGTGTTGGGTAGATGTGTAGGTGTAGGGAAGAAGAAGAAGAAGAGAAGAGGGAAGAGAGAGATATGGGAGAGAAAGGAACAAACTCCGCTTATGCAACAGAGTCTGCTGACTTGTTTAGGGACTTCAAAATTTTTGATTAATTGGTTCACGAATACTTACCAAAAATCTTAGTAAAAATCACTATTAGATCCGGAAGAGGTGTTTTTTACACCCACATAAGCATTTTGGTGATTTGGTGGATGGATGAAGATGGAATAAAGAAGATGGAGAAGGAAAAGGGAAATAGGAGATTACCTGAGTGATGAACGAAATGCTTGAGATTAAAGCTCTGTGAGAGACTCTGGCCGTTGCTCAATGCCATGACATGTGACGAAGCTCAAGCGGCACACAAGGCGCTTGGACGAAGGTATTGAAGCTCTCATATCTCTCCAGATATCAACGAGGTCGTCACTCAAGGATTGAAGGTCTTGTTGTCACCTAAACCTTGCCAGTGCTCTCCTAGGCTCACTAGGATGGCAAATGCTTGATAATGGGAGATGGGTTTTCGTTTAAGGGAATGGTGGTTAGGTGTTTTTGGGCGTGGAGACAGTTATGTGATGTTTCTGACGACGTGGGAGATGATTGGAGGATGTGGGCGTCGTCAAGGTGCGATTAGACATGAGGGGAGGTGGTTAATGGGAAGTGGGTTTGATAGAATGGGAGATGTGGGGAGATCGTGGGTGGAGTGGACGGTGTTGACCCCTGGTCATCTTTTAGAGTGTTCTCATTGGTGGATATAAGGGAGAAGGGGTGTGAATGTGTGACTTGGATAAGTGAGCGTGTGAGGTGAATGAGGTACGATCAAGTGGCAGATTTGGTCAGAGGTTTACAAGAAATTAAGAAGAAAATAACAAAAGAAATAGAAAGAAACATAAAATGAAAGAACATGGACACTCTCTGCATGAGATTTGTAGATCTCAATGAGTTCTATAAGTTTGATGAATATATCTCACTAAAAAGAAACCAATATATACAAGATACAAAAATTTGAAGGTATTTTAATGAATTAAAACAATGATTATTGAGAGTTTTATGTTTTTATCTTTGAGTTTTAATAAAAACTATATACAAAAAAAAATTAAATAAAATACTAGAAATAAGTAAAGCTCTAATATATTTGTTTGGATTTTTAATGATTAAGAAAAATGCTAATACAAATAAAGAAAGAAACATTATATATAGTATATACAAGGTCACAACACGATATTTTCTGACTTTTATATATTTTTTGGATCTTGGTTTTTATGTATATTATTAAAACATAAAACAAAGAAAATAAATCCAAGGAAATTAATTAAAAATGAGTAATTATGTACGTAAAATCACATACTAAAGTTAGTGAATATTCATAAAGTTCATTTAGGTCCTGAAATCGATATTTTGCAAACAAGCTCTGATTTTAATGAAATCACCTTCGTTGACTAGATACTTTTGTAACGTAAAATTTGAAAGTGAGTTTGATGAATTTGGAGTTCATATGGAGCGAGAGTTCAACCGGAAAGTTTGACTTTACGACTTCTTCGGTTCAAGATCTAAGAGTATTTATTTAAGGTGGAATTTATTTTACATTTTTGTATTTCATGTATATTATTATATAGCAATCAAGTCAATGAATTTATCAAAAATAGAGGAAATTTGAGCTATTTACTCGGGAATATTTACACATTTTCAATCCTTAGTTATTTGATTTATTTTGAATTATTTTGTAGACTTATTTATGAGAGAAATAAACATTTTTTTGTCTGTTTTGTTGCACGTATTATTTTGTTAATTTATTGAATTTATGGGCATTTATTTTTTGTTCTGTTGAGGGATTCAATCCAAAATTAAGACATTAAGGTGACGAATCACATATTCATCATCGAGCCTTGGTCTTGCGCCTCGGGTAAATGCGGTCGAAAGATGGAGAGCAAGTTGACATTGAAGTCACCCCCAATCATCCAGTCCTCGGATGAGTAAAAGTTCCTGGCAGCTCTTAGTTCGGCTTAAAGGTTAGCATGCAAAGTATGATTAATGGTATCATACATGTAAGAGAAGACTGTGCGTGCACTACTTCCCTTGTTCTTCATTAGCACACATGCTGCATGTTTTTGGACTTTTCTCAAAAAAAATACCACATGGCTCATATTTCCTCTCTAAAGTATCATCGTTGCATGTCACAAGCAGGCCCCGACACTATCGGTAGACGGTAGCTGCCACTACCCTATTTTTAGAAAGGTGATTACCTCCGCTCGAGGACCACATCTGCCTTGTCCACGGCTGAATCTTTGTCTCCTGGAAAAAGATAATGTCACCATGTCATTCAGAAAGGAGTCTTCTGATAGCTCCTCTCTTCTTTGGGTTACCTAGACCCATCATATTTCAAGTGACAACCTTCATTGGGAAACAAATGTGTGCTCTATGATACATATAACGCCTACATATCTAGCAATATCTTCACAAAACAAAGCATTGGTTCGACACATACATTGTAACCGAGCTTGCTTGGATGTCGTGCTAGTAAATGCCTCAGGGGACAAGGCTCTGAGTCGCCTACGAACGTAACACTTCAACCTGGATGAGTCCTTAACGAGAAGGGTAGGCTTTGGGTAGATAGGGAAGCCCCTTTCCTCTTCTTAGGGTACAATCGGCCCTTACTAACAAAAGTGGAAGGGTCCATGAGAGACCGACCCGGTCCCAACAACTCCAACCATGAGAGATGCTTGTAGCTCTATCTACCCAATGAGATGGTGGGGAGATCCTCTAACAACACAGAGCTAGAGGAAAAGACACCTGTCATTGTCGTGGAGGTAGAGGACCCCCTCCCTACAATGCTACAACTGAAGCTCGGTAGGGGCATGGAGGAAAATATTGTAGACCTGACTCCGACAACCATCTAAAATACATTTCAAATCTAATACAAAATATAAATCTTTATTGAAAAGGAAATAAAAAGAATATAAAACAAAATAACTCTGTGTAGGAAAAAAATGAGTGGTTGGTTTCTTGCAGGTACAGAGCCAAAAACTTTCTGTAGATGGGCACAACATATATTAAATGTTGATTGTAATAATGGAGTAATTATAATGCCGGATAGAAATGATAATTCGATTAAACTTCTTAACTTATTGCGAGCATGACACCGATAAGGGATTTTGGTTTCTGTTTTTTTGAAAAATATCTCCATTTCTTACACATCTATAAAATCGTAAGATTGAACATCATGTACATACATGCCCGTTAAATTTTTTGACAAATCGTATATTTCAGTAAGATTTTGAATCCTTTCCATATAGAAAGTATCTAAATTAGCCAGGGAAAAAATGTACACAAACTTCTAAATTTAAACATGGAGCATAGGGTCAAAACAAAGACAATATAAAAAGAAAATCATAAAATAAAGTATCTTTGTATGGCTTGTAGACAACGATATTAACAATTCTTTTTCTCAACGAGAGAAAGAGGTATATATGAGTTAGAGAGGGAGAAAGAGAGATGTATGAAGAAAGGGTGAGAATAATTTTTAAAACCCAGATCGATCGTTATCAATCGTTGAACCATTCAATCACTGGTTTGGTCTTTAGCCGACTTCGACTGTTGGGTCAAACCAGCTGGACTGTTCACGACATCATTATTTGTATCAATTTCAAAAAATAGACCGAGCTTAATACCGTTCATACCAGTGTAATTGATATTCTAGATCGTGAAAACCAGATATATATATATATAATATCCACGAACTGAGAATGTTCATGTTGAATCATTGTTGATAATTAATAATATCCATTACTTTTGTATGCGCTCGATCCGAGTCAAACTGGTCCAGTTCAATCAGACATGATCAATATTCGGATTCTTTTTTTAATTTCTAATAATCCTTTTACGAAATCGATTGAATTGACGAGATCGAGGGTAGTATCCAATCCAACTAGCTTGTTAGTGCCCGTCAGTCCAATCTGATTTTTTAAATCATGGCTGACTTCGTACATGTATTCTATAATGAAAGAAAGACAAGAAGAAGAAGAATATATGCATGGAACGAGAGAGATTTCAACAGATGAGATGGAGAAGGAGAGAATTGTAGAGAGATATGATCAAGTGACTCCAAATTGGGAAGAGAGTTACAAAATTTCAAATTTATAAGTACATTTAGTAAAGAAAATCAAAATAACATTATAAGTTTATTATATTATATCAATAATACAAATATGGTATCTTAAAATCTAGTGCGAGCATGTACCCCTCCATGCCCCCACTAGATTCGTCCATGGTTTCTCAGGTGGAGGGATGAAAGAGGATGGATACATATACGAAGTTAGTGGGTAGCATGTGTAGGATGGCTTAAGAAAAAGTTGTTTACCGTATAAGGGAGATGGCACCCTTGGTGTCCTTAGAGAGGGAGGATGAGGGAAGGAAGAAACATGAGAAAGATATGGACATGCTTATGGGGGATATTGAAGTAGAGGCAATGCTAATCCTTCGAGGTCGCATTGTTTTCCGTCGTCGGATTATTTTTGTTTCTGTTGTGGGGTGGGTGACCATATGGTGAGGAGCTGCTTGAGTGTCAACCATATTTGTGATGCGGTAAACACATTTGCATTTTAGCGTTGCCTTGGTGCGTTCATATCACTTCTATTGGTGTTTCGACGGTGAAACGCCATCTATTGAGGGTGTCTTGTAAGGCAAAGGCTTGTCATCCGACCTCCGGGCAATGAAAGTGCTATTCGATGCAACAAGAAGGGATGGCATTGGTGTTGACAAGGTTTGGTTGGAGCTTTTGAGACTTTGTGTGTTCGAGGGCTTTTCGATGTTGAAGCTAGGACTATGATCACCGTCCATGGGGTGGGACTTCCTTCGTCGGTCAAAGTGGCATAGCCTTCACTTCGTGGATGGCACGTCGAAGCTCATAACTCATTGGACAATACCGGTATCATGGATTTCTTTGTGTTGCCGCGATATCATCATGACAAGGCACGCCCTGTCATTTTGGGTGATGTGGTGGCAGTGTTAAGCGTTGACCTCCATCCGTGCGATAATATGGATTCCTTATACAAATCAAGGATTTGGTTAGGAGTGCACACATGGAGCTCAAGATTGGCCGTTCCACATTCTTGTTGCCTGTCATGCTGATGGTTGGATGCTATGACATTCAATTGGTGATTGTTTGGTGATTGTTGGTGCGATAATTGACGATATGTCGGAAAATCTTGGAGCTGCTAATTTGGGATTCCCCTTGGGTGTCCGAAGACCAAATTGATGTGAGAGGGCCATCATTAAGGAAAGCTATTAGGGTATAATTCTTATTTGGAGGTGGTATCGGGGTAATTTATTCCCAAGACAACTGCACCTTTTGTTTATGGTGGATCTGGTTATTTAGCGAACTTGTTAGAAACCATACCTGATTTCACTTTTTGGCTGATGGAAGAGGGTTTCCTTAAATAGATTACGGATTTTTGGTTTTGTCTCCTTGTCAATGGGGCAACAACAAAGCGATTAAGTCTGAAACTTGCAACAATTAGTAAAATGTTTATCGATTTTAGACACGAGACTTTCTTTGAGCGACAATGAAGGACATGCCTAGGATGAGGTTATTAGGCTCGGTGGGCTTGAGGACGAGGGGGATGTCGGGATCTGGTGGAGGCTGAGATACAGTGTTGAAGCGATCATGATAAGATCACTAAGGGTGCGTTTGGTTGTCGGGTTACCCCAGGGTAAACTGAGGGAGGGTAACCCGTTTTTGTTTTTTGGTGTTTGGATAGAGGGTTTTGTGTTTAGTAGATTTGTTGTGATGTGATTGTGTTGGGAGTTTGAAAAAGTGAGTAGTTATTGTGATGTGATTGTATTGAAGTTTAGAAAAGTGAGTAGAAGTTGAGTAGTTTATAATTAGTAGATGATATGATGGTATAATATATTATTTTTTGATGGAATAGATGAAAGAGAAATGATTTATATAATGTATTAGAAAATAGAGGAAGAGTGGACCCCACAAGTGAGAGAAGGGGTGGGTTGTGGGGTGTAAACTCCCAAAAGAGAGGGTTAACCCTCAATCCAAACATGGCCTAAGGAGGAGGATTAGAAGAGGGAGGTTGAATGGAAGCAAAGGTCGATGCAGAAACGGCCTAAAGAAAGTGACATTAATGCCATGATTTTTTCATGCGTAGGCAAGTTGGAGATGCAAAAGAGACCTCATTCACTCAATTACTGTAGGTGGTGAGTTTTATCATGGTGAAAAGGCGGTAGGTGTAGCTGTGATGAGACAGTATATATTGACTAGCTACCGGGTATTCGTATACGATCCCAGGGTGATCTTGTCCACACTCAATACAAAGCTTGCAGAAATAAATCTTTGGCCTTGCTATGTGTCTTTACATGCCACTTGTACTCTTTCAGTCTCATTCTCGATGTACTTAACCCAATGAACATTCTTGAAGTTCTGCTCTCACTGCAGATATCTTGAAATATCTTATAGACCTTCCAATCTGATTTCACATACACGCACCCCCACGATTTTTCCTTCTCTTAACTAATTGCCTTCTTTGCTTTCTTTTGCTCCTCCTAGTTTCTATCTGTTCTATTCAGGGTAAAATTCTTGAAACTGTTTCTTTTCACCCCACAGATTTGGTGACTGATAATTAACAGTTATGTCTACTCGTCGTAATGGAATCTTTTTAGAGCATGAAGGATATGGATGTGGACTGCCATTATTTAATATAAATACAAAAAAAATAACGTGATTAAAATTTACTATGCTTTTGGCATTGGGGCTAATGTCGGCGACATTCCTGAGGGTTGTATTCTAGCCTTAATGCTAAATTCTTAACATGCTAAGCATGTGAAATATAAAGGCTAACCTTCCTAACCCCTTATATGCAAACCTTTTCTATTTTTTAGCTTGTGTTATATGGGTGATTTACATTTCCTGTTTACGGTGTGATTCATCTGTTGTAATTATACACATAATTGTCAGTTAATCATTCTATTTAAACTAGTAAAGAGTACCATGGCTACACCATTAATAAATAAATTGATTTCACATGGTAAAATAATGCATGTCCAGAAAAATTGCTCTTTACAGAGGCTTCTTATATTTACAGGTTGAAGCGACATACCATTTCTGTGTTTGTTGGCGATGAAAGTGGCATGATAAATCGTATAGCGGGTGTTTTTGCAAGAAGGGGATACAATATAGAGTCTCTTGCTGTTGGATTGAACAAGGACAAAGCCCTTTTCACAATAGTGGTCTCTGGTACCGAGCGAGTTTTGCAACAAGTCGTAGAACAACTTCACAAACTTGTCAATGTTATGAAGGTTCCTTACAAACAAGCTACATCAGACTTTCCAAAAAAAGAACTTTTTGCAAAACAAAATTTCCCTATTTACATTTATTTTTCAATCTATTATGGATTATCTAGGTTGAAGATCTTTCGAGGGAACCTCAAGTTGAGCGGGAACTAATGCTCATAAAGCTCAATGTGGATCCGAGCACTCGCCCGGAGGTAGCTAGAATTCCTTCTATAGTTTTCCCTCTAGCTTTTGGGACCGTGTAGATGAAGGTTCATGGTTTATTCTCCTTTCTTTTCAGAAAATAATTCTTGTCTGGTATATTTTTGATGGCTTTTGTTATTGTATATCTTTTGAATCAATATTGTTTTGAGAAAAAATGGCTGCTCATTCTTGGTAGATGTTCACCAGAAGCTTCAATTAAACTAACATGAAAAATACAAGTACTTTGACCAAGACCCCAGAAGGTTATGCTCACACAAGAATGTTTTCAGCATAATGTCTTTCCTCTCGGAAAATGAGGGTGTTTCTTGCAAGCCAAATGGCCTACAAAACTGCAAACAGCTTGGCTCTCGAGCAATAAGTCACGATCCCAAGACTCTTCGAGAATTGTTTTGCGTCCGAGGTGTCCACATAATTCATGCCAACCCTCCTCCAGACCTCACTAGCACTTGTTTAATGTTAAAAAATATGATCAAGGTCCTCCTCTCCATCATGAATGTGACACGTGGTAACATTACCAAAGAGCAGCACACTCTAAATTATCTCGTCATCAGCCTCCTCCTAAAAAAACATAAAATCTTAACAGTATAAAGGTTGTCCTAACCTTCTAAATACACCGGCTATCTTTCGCCAGACTGCATCCCCTTGAAGATTCTTGTTCATCAAAGACATGTTTTTCTTCACCATAATCACCTCGAACCAGGTTCCACTGACCCACATGCCAGAAAGGCCTTTCATTTTTCATGCTTTGCCATTAAATGAAATGACTGACATCTGTGATGTGTTGATCCAAGAAGTTTGTTGGGAAAAATGAATGAGATGATCTATTCCATAAGCCCTAGGCTCTCTTATATAGGAGAGTAGCCAATGGGTAAATTACATAAAGAGAATAACAGGAAAAATAAAATAACAAAGAGGTACAGTTATTCTATATGCGTCAACACTCCCCCTTAAGATGGAGCATAGATATCAATCATGCTCAACTTGGACGCACACTTCTGGAATGGGCCTCTAAGTAATGCCTTGGTGAAAATATCAGCAGTCTGATTCTCTGATGTGACGTGAGATGTAGCAATGAACCCCTTCTGAATCATGTCACGTATGTAGTGACAGTCGACCTCAATGTGCTTGGTCCTCTCATGAAAGGCTGGGTTATTTGCAATGAACAAGGCGGCCTGATTGTCACATTCCAACATCATAGGAAGAGGTATATCAAGACATAGATCTGCAAGTAAGGATTTCACCCACATCATTTCTGTGCTAGCCTGGGCCATAGCCCTGTATTCGGATTCAACACTGGATCTAGCTACCACTGTCTGTTTCTTGCTCTTCCACGAAACTAGAGCATCTCCAACATAGACTGCAAATCCTGATGTGGACTTCCTGTCCTTGGGGCATCCTGCATAGTCTGCATCCGCACATGCCGTGATAGAGATCTCCTTTCCTTTCTTAAATAGCAAGCCTGCACCTGGAGATGATTTTAAATATCTCAGAATCATGTGTATTGCATCCATATGGGCCTGACGTGGTTGTTCCATGAACTGGCTCACACGACTCACTGCAAATGATATATCAGGTCTAGTGATCGTCATGGCCTCAAATTTCAGCGAAATTCGGTCGAATTTCTGTCGAATATCGATATTCAGTCGAAATCGAAATTCGACCGAAATGACCGAAATGACCGAAATATGGGGGACTTAGTACAAAAAATGACCGAAATGACCGAAATTTTGGTCGAAATTCCACCGAAATTCCATCGAAATTCTGTTTTGGTCGATACCGAAATGGTGACCGAAATCGACATTTAAGGCCTTGGTGATCGTGACATACAGTAGTTTGCCTACCAGTTCTCTGTACCTTCTCTTATCCACCTCTTCTGTGTCATCATCATACAGCTTCATGCTAGGATCCATTGGTGTCGTAGCAGGTCGACACCCTAGCATACCTGTCTCACTCAGTAGATCTGTAACATACTTCCTCTGTGACATGACTAATCCATATGGATTTCTAGCAAACTCCAGCCCCAGAAAATATCTAAGGACTCCCAAGTCCTTGGTGACAAACTCGATCCCCAGCCTTTCCTTTGCCTGCTTAATGCCCTGGTCATCATCACCTGTAATCAAGATATCATCAACATAAACCATGATTACCATGATTACATGGAGGAATAGTCGAGTCCGCCAAAATCTGAGAACGTGCTGCCTTATACTCTGGATCAAGTGCAGCGAGAAACACACCCACCATCGTCGCATTCCTGTATGTCTTCTGCTTTTCTGGCGTGGCGGTAAGAGGCATGAAGCTATAGAGCTTCTCGAACATCCCTCTCAGTGATGTATAGAGAGAATGTAAAGGACAGCCGTTCTGCTTTGTTGTGAATATATCATGTTGTAGTTGCAGGATCTTCGTCTCGTTCTTCGCCTGAGAATATGTCGCTGCCAGGATATCCCACATGTCTTTGGCTGTGGGTTGATGTAGAATATCATTGGCAATTTCAATAGCTAATGTGCCAGATAGCCACACCTTGGCATATGCATCATCGGCCTCCCATGAGGCATGGACTCCAGTCTTCTCTGCAGGCTCGGGCTCGGTAAGAATGTGCTTCTTACCTGTAGACTTCATCATACTCATGAACTACATTGCCCACAGTTCATAGTTCGTACCATCCATCTTGACAATGGGCGCTGGACCACGAAACGCGCCAATAGACGGGATATCTGCCTTGCTTTCTGACATACTGGAGACGGAAGACTGGAGCGAATGACAAGAGATAATCTTTGTCTACAATGACATAGACGGGATTAGTTGCATGTGTAGACCTCAAGCAACTATCCCCATGAATTTGCGCGTGCTACAATCCGCACACGCACAGGAATGACAACGATGCACACAGTATGCGCACGCGGTATGTAGCCTTCACGCGCAGGTGCACTGGAGATGGAGCCCCTCACGCGCAGGCGCACTGGAGATGGAGCCCTTCACGCACAGGCGCACTGGAGATGGTGCGCTTGGAGATGATGCGCGCTCGTGGCGTAGGCGCAGATGCGCTACCTCGTGCGCAGGTGCGCATGTGCAGGTGCGCAGGTGCGCCTGTGCGCAGGTACGCCTGTGCGCAGGCGGCGTAGGCGCAGGTGCGCCTGTGCGCAGGTGCGCCTGTGCGCAGGTGCGCCTGTGCGCAGTTGCGCAGATGCGCAGATGCGCATGCGATTGACGCGCCGATCGATGTGCTGGAGAAGATGTGCGAAGATCGCAGGCGCGCCGGAGAAGATGTGCTGGAGAAGATCGACGCGCGAGGGAGGAGAGGCGGCGGTGTTGGAGGCGCGCCGATCGAGGGAGAAAGAGATAGGGCCGACGGGTGGGGTGGGTAGGGTTAGGGTTTCGAGAACTCCGGTCTAGGACCGTCGCTCTGATACCATGTTGGGAAAAATGAATGAGATGATCTATTCCATAAGCCCTAGGCTCTCTTATATAGGAGAGTAGCCTATGGGTAAATTACATAAAGAGAATAACAGGAAAAATAAAATAACAAAGAGGTACAGTTATTCTATATGCGTCAACAAAGTTCATTGAGAAGATCTGATGCAGCGTAAACTGGAGATATAGGGCTGCATTTATTTAATTTTATCCGTTAATTTTATTTACGTTTATTTGAGTTGTCGTAATTTTAATTAAATAAACGGGATCGCCTGTGATCTCGATTAGTTAGAGATTTGAATTTCAAATTAGTCGGTTAGTCGGTTAGAGTCAATTTAGGATAATTAGTTTGATTTTGAGTTTCTATTTTTGTAATCTCATCCCTCCTATATAAAGGGATGATAGACTAATTGTTTAAACAGTTCAATTTTATGAAAATTTGAGATTTATCTCTATCTCCCTCTCTCTCTTTCTCTCTCAACGTGGTCTTCACGCTTCTCTTCCTCCCCAAATCCCTCTTGTTCCCGACGAGTTTCTTTACTCAACCCTTCCAATTATTCTTCCACCCAAAATCCACGTCAAATTTATAATTTTTTTATCGCCGCACAAAAATCAATTTGCATCAAGATCGATGCCCTTGTACCACTCCCATCTCTAGAAGTAGACTGGCAATTAATGACCTCAGTGTCCTTGTCTTTGGTCAGAGGAAAAAGTCTTGGGAATCTATTGGTCAAGGTCCCTGCCCAGTCCAATCTGTTGTTCGGACATACACCCTTCGTGTTTAGCTACCTCGGAAGCTTCTCAAGTCAAACATAAGAGAAGTGCTGGATTTATTGCCATTCAGTTGGTGGGATGTTGCTCATGCTTCAAGCTGTGGAGCTCCATGGTTTTTGCGCATGATTGCCGTGGATAGCTGCCTCCGAGTCTTTGCCTTTCTCTGGCTAATGTGGTTAATTTTTTTTAGGAAAAAGAGGGTATGACGCCGAGAAGTCACCTACCCTGTAACTTCTATATATTCACAATATATAAAAAATCTGCAAATAAGCTCTTAACATGTTCAGTCACATGTTATGTATACATTAGTTCCCCCGGAAGATAGAACCATTCTGAGCAAACCACAAAGATTATAAGATAACATCCACCTACATTTTGGTTGAACTACTACCACATCCGTGAGCATCCAGGGACTCCGTAGAACTCATTCCGGTCCATTGTCAAAATCCTTTCTACAAACGATGTAGCCCACACCTCCCTAGCAACATGGCATACAAGGAAAAATGCAAAATTAAATGAAAATTCAAAATTATGAAATTAAAAAAGACACAACGCAACAACAACAAGGTATTGTCCCACATTAAGTAGGATTGGCTACATATTCTTTTCCTCCATTCGGATCTATTTTGGTTCATTTTCGGACTTAGATTCAAATAACTAAGACCCTTTCGGATAGCCTTCTCCCAATACGTCTTAGGCCCTCCCTGTCCTCTCCTAGACAGCTTGACATCGCAAATCTCACATCTTCTAACCGGTGCATCCAAGGTTCAAGAAAGCGGTATGCTTATGCGTTCGGACAAGTCACCGAATGATGATCACTGTTGCAAAAGTCGACCAATTAATTGAGCCAGGGGAGGAGTGTAACCGACTCGACTTGGCCTAATTGCCCTATAGTCGGTCGAGCCCTGACTAATCGGTTGATTTTTGCATGAAGGTTTTTATTTTTTTAGTTTAAGTAAAATTATTTTATTATGCTTAATGTTTTATTTAAATTCACATCCTTATTTTATTTCATTATCATAGTATAAAAGGTGTACAAATCTATGTAAATATAATATTGTATAAAAATGATTTATATATTTAAAATAGTTAGAAAAACAAAATCGACTAAAGGTTGAATAAATGTGATGAGTCGCTCGATTATCGATTAATCCTTACTCAGTGACCCCATCGATCGAGTACCGATTTCTGCAACCTTGATAATGTTAAAAATGGTATGCAGGGTATATACGGTTCTACACAGTTTTATAATCTTTAATTTATAAATAAATAAACATCTACAAAAGTTGTTTCTAATTTTTTTCAACAACTCCTTGAATTGATTGCAGTGATGCATTGCCATCTAACATAACAAGCAAGGTTGCAAAATCGATAGTCAGTACTCAGTCGGTTGGGTCATTGACTAAGGATTAATCGACAGTCGGGCAACTAATCGGATTTAGTAGGGCTTTAATTGATTTTGTTTTTTTAATTATTTTCAATATATAAATCAGTTTTATATGTATATTCTTATATATTTACATAGATTTGTACATTTTTTATATTATCATAACGAAAGAAAGAAGTCGTTGAATTTAAATAAAAACAAAGCGTATTAGCATAAGTTCGCTTTTAAAAAAGCACATAAATAAAAAAATACGGTATCTCCAAGCAAAAATCGATCGACTATTCGAGTTAGTCAATACTCGATCGGCCACCCCACTGACTAGACCAGTTAGACCTACTAGTCGGGCCAGTCGAGGGACTTTTACAACCGAGATAACAAGAATTGAAAAGAATAAGATAGTTGATGATGATTAATATTTCTAGTTTTTTGGATTATTTCATAAAGATTGATTTTAACATGACTTAATATTATAAATATGGACTTTCGATTTAGAAGTTACAACATTCTTTATTGGAAAATAGTCATATTTCACAATGTAAATATGTAAATACTGGTTCCTTCATGGGACCAAAAAAGGAAAAAAAAAGTATTAAAAATATGCTGAGAACAATAGGATATGACATCTGTAAGGTGTTCAAGGATAAGCAAAGTAGGTGCTTTCAACATGGAGTCGACCCTACTTAAAATGGGAGAAGGCTTCACCATTTTTAATCGGAAAACATTGGGTGCATCACCCTACTTCTTTTGCAAATGGCAAAATCATTTGAAGATGTCCTGTCTCGTCTTTTCCTCTAACGGAGGTACACAAACTTTCCTTCTAATCACATTATTCAGAATATGATCTTTTTGCATATTACACATCCACCGTGAATTTTCATTTCTGATGCTGTCATTTTCTGCACATGTCTATGGTTCAAATGCCAACATTTAGATCTATAGAGCATAACAAGTCTCACAACTACTTTGTAGTACTTTCCTTTGATTTTTAAATGAATTTTCTCATCACATAGAACAATAGAGGATCCTCTCCACTTTAGCCAACACACATTCACTATGTAAAGAGGGTAAAGAGGCTCTACTATGTTTTTCCCCATATTTCAGGCATTTTCTAGCTTCACCAAATAACATTGAATAAATTTGTGAGTCAAGTCAAGCCACATTCACCTATAACTCTTTATAATTCTTCGTACTTCAAAAGGTATACAAAATAAAATAAATTCATATAGCCAAGTTAGCAACCTTAAATCCTTGGTATCCAAAAGGTATAAAAAAACAAATCCAAAATCAAATTAAAAAAATCTCAAAAACAAAACAATAAAAATGTAATTCTCCCGACAATTATAAACAGATATTTTCTTTGTGATAAAGTAAATTGGGTTCGGGTGTCCCCCACCTTTGGGTGACACTCATGCATCTTGTGAAAAAAAGCCACGGTGGAGAACTTTCTCTATTTGTAACGTTGGAGAACTTTCTCTGTTTGTACTTTCATCAGTTTCATGGTAGTGCCATGCATTTACAGAAAATTTATGGTATGACGTGTCCCTCTAAAATTCATTTCCTTTGGATGTGAATCTGCAGGTTATGAGCTTGGTGGATGTCTTTAGAGCCAAGATTGTGGATATTTCCGAGCAAAGTGTAACGATTGAGGTAGACAAAGAGAAGGAAAACAATCGTTATATTCTCAAGGGCGTTGCTTCTAATTTCTTTTCGATGTTCTTTATTCATGGTGGTGTAATAAATAAGAGTACATTAGGAGGCTCAGTTGATTTATGGGTTTTGACATAGTATGTTGGTCTTACGTGCAGGTTACTGGAGATCCTGGAAAAATGGTTGCTGTTTTGAGGAATTTCAGGAAGTTCGGAATTAAGGAAATTGCGAGAACTGGCAAGGTAAAATAATGTGTGAACCTCATTGAAGTTTTTGTTCATTTCTCTTTCCTTTTTATAAGACAAGCAATGACTGTCTAATTTATTTCATTATAGATTGCATTGAGGCGTGAAAAGATGGGCGAGACGGCTCCATTTTGGGGGTTCTCTGCATCATCATATCCTGACCTTAATGCAGTGGCACCGCGACCGTTTTTAACAGCTACTGAAAGTATGTATGCTGGCAGCTCAGATACAACATCTGGGGTAGGAATTTAAGAATTTTCTTGATCTCTCTTTGTATGATGTCAATCTATAACTTAGTCACTGTTTTCTGAAGAAATGCTATATGTGAAATATGACATAATATGCTTCTTACTTAGAATGACAAATTTTTTGAAGGTTTTTCCTTAACCTTGTTTTTTTTGGAATTTCTGCTCTTTTGACAATGGGTGGGTACCCATTGACATGAAAATCAATTCATGCCTAAATATTACATTATATACTTTCGGTCTCAAATAGTTCACGGAAAAGCCAGTTCTCTTAACTCGAAAGAAATCATAGTGCTGCTATGTTGGCTACAACATTGTTATCACTCCATCTCTCTTAGAACTGACTTTTTTAAAACAAAAGTATGGATTTTGGATTTTTTTCTGTTTGTTACATCGGATCTTAATGTGATTTCTCAACTTTCTCTCTACATCTTATTGTTAGAAGAATACTCTTCTCTAAGCAATAAGGACATGCATATTATTATCTTTTCTATTTGGCTTTTCGTTGCCAAACTATGGCTTTCTTGAAAACCTTCAATGTTTATAAATTGAGCTATAATTTCATCTCTGTCATCAAACCGAACCATTTCCCTAACAAACTTGCTTTATTTATTGGCAATGCAAATAATTAACAAATCAGTCTCACTGATGTTGATGTTTTCAACCAGGGTGATGTTTATCCTGTGGAACCATATGAAGGCTTTTCAGGGAGTCAAATTCTTGACGCACATTGGGGGGTGCTGGATGATGAAGATGTGAGTTTTTCCACTGAATAGTCTTATAACTTCTATGTGGCCTTGACTATGCGCATTACAATTCAATAAAAACACTAGATAAAAGATTGGTTTGTCGTAGTTTTTTTCCATCCTTGTCTGTTGAGATGATTTTAATTGAGTCTCTTTGTGTGGAGTGTTATTTAGTCCCAAATGGATGAGTGGTTGGACTTGGTTGAGTTGGTGAGGCTATAAGTAGAACCCTACACTCCCTATACTTATTTAGAGATTTTAATAGAAGCTTCAATCCTTTGAAGTTTTCCTGTAGTTTCATCCCGTTCTTTAGGGAGTAGAGTTCCACATAAATTATACATCGTCTACATTAGAGAACATTAGATTAGAAAAGTTGGAGAGTCAATAAGGAATCTTAAACAAATGTCAACCTGAGATCATTATGCACGATCTTTCTTCATATTGCATCATGTACTTGGGCTGCTTCATGAAATATTTTCGAAACATCAGAAAGATTTCTCTTTGTGAACTTGCATTTTTACTGGCATCTGTTTCTAGACTATTGTTTTTTTTCCGTTAGTCTTTGGTTTTGGAGCACTTAACTCAATAAACAGTTTGCGTTGAACTGAGAGGTCATGATAAAGTTTCTTTTCATTGTAATAATATCACTTGTAATGCTTTTAGGAGTGATAAAGGTTTTTCTCATGAGATTTTACCCGGAGAATGTCATTGAGCATGATGCTAGTCACTGTTGTAATTTGTAAAAGTTGCCCGACTAGATTGATTAGTCAGTCCGACTAGTTAAGTCGGGGGAGGGGGGATGTTGAAGAGCTTTACGTTATGTCACTGTTTTACATTTTATTTATTTCTTTGTCCGTAATATGTAATTTACATTTCTCTCTTCTATGTAAGAGGACCCTTGGGCTCTATGAATAAACACAAGTATTCTTTCTCCACATGGTATCAGAGCGAAAGTCCTAGACTGGAGCCCTGAGATGAAGAAACCCTAACTCTACCTCCATCCCTTCTTCGTGCGACTCTCTTCGTGAGGCAGCAACCCACTTTGCTCAACGCTTACCGCCCCTAGTGGCACCGCGTACCGCCCAACACCTTTAGAGGGGCCGTGCGTCACCCCTAGCAGCAACCTACAGCGCCACATAGGCCCTACGACGTTGCCTAATCACTCCTAAATGCAACCTGCAACGTTGCCAGGCCCTACGATGTCGCCCAGTAGCACCTGCGCTGCTGTCCAGCACTCCTAAGCTGCCCAGCAGCACCTGCGCTGCCCCTAGCGGCCCCAGCGCCACCCGATAAGCCGTCGCGCCTTCAACGATGCTCTGATTTGGTATTTTTGGTTTGATTTCGGAGTCTTTTGTCTGATTTACCCAATTTTATATCAAAATCAAACCACAATTTGTGTATAGATGGTTGTCGTATGAGTCTAAGATTATAATCATCTCTTTTCATGTTCGTTTAGACATTGCACGACTGGTCTAAGGTCCCAGTGTGTGTTTATGATGTCAGAAAACAGAGTTGGTACCTCATCTACGTGTGCCTTCAAGAGTCCCACACCTATTGTCAAGATGGACGGTACCAACTACGAGTTGTGGGCAATGCATTCATGAATCTGATGTAGTGTCATGCCAAGAAAGCATATTCTGACGTGGGATGAGCCGATTGACAAGATTGGGACCAATGCCTCATAGGAGGCTGATGATGCATATGCCAAGGTGTGGCTATCTGGTATCGTGTCTGTGGAGATAGCCAACGATATCCTTAGTCAACCCACAACAAAGGCAATGTGAGACATTCTCGTAGGGACATATTCTCAGGCAAAGAATCAGTCGAAGATACTGCATCTTCAACTCGATATCTTCACGACCAGACATGGTGATCGTCCCCTTCACGCATCTTGTATACACTCTGAGGGGTATGTTCGAGCGATTTTACAGCTACATACCCCTGACGGTATCTCTAGAGCAGCATAAGTCCTACGGAGATTCTGTCATGATTGGTGTATTTCTTGCTGCCCTCAACCAAGAATATGATTCGGCTCGCTCTCAGCTTCTCACCGATGCTACCATACCTCCTATGGAGGAAGCATATCGTTGGCTCAACTGTTTGAGTATCTCCTCTTCCAAACCTTCTCAGACTTCATTGGCTATGGCTGCATCACGTGGAAGAGGTATCGTAGATCTACTCCTTTCAAAGGATGAGGCACACACGACAGATTCATTTGACACCCTTCATACACCTGCAGAATGCGCTTCACACACCTGCCTTTTCCATGAATTTACTGTCTATTAGCCTGATTACAATAGATTTACACTGCCGTGCTATATTTGACCCCAGTTCCCTTGTTATTTAAGATATACTCACGGGCATGGTGATTGGATGCAGCCGTGAATATGAAGGGCTATACAGGTTGTCTCTATCTTCATATGCTGGTGCCACTTCTCTTTCTGCAGGATCCATTTCTCTCTACACATGTCATCTCATATTCGGCCACCTACTGTTGCAGAAAATTTGTCGTCTCATACATGGCATCTCTATCGAATCTAGTTTCCAGTGTGAGTCATGTGGACTTGGAAAGCATCATCGGTCCAGCTTTCCAAGACGTCAAGGCCAGAGTAGTCATTGGTCTGTTTGATTTCTTTCATCTTGATATGTGGGGTCCTAGTGATGCAAATTCGATTTTGGCGCGGCGATAAAAATTGATTTGAACAGTGGATTATTGGTGGGAGAAGAAATGGAGGGGTTGAGAAGAGAAACTCGTCGGGAACACGAGGGGATGGAGAGGAGAGAAACGTGAAGATCGCGTAGGGGAGAGGAGAGAGACGAGAGAGAGAATAATTCTCAAATTAATTATCAACTGAATTGATTAAAACACTAGGCCTTCATCCCTTTATATAGGAGGGATGAGGATACAAAAATAGCAACTAATTCAAATTCTAACTAATTATCCTAAATTGACTCTAACTGACTAACCGACTAATTTTGAAATTCAAATTTGAAATTGACTACTAATTTGAAGATCACACGCGATCTCGTTATTTAATTAAAAATACGAGGACTTAAATAAACGTAAATAAAATTGACGGATAATATTAAATAAATATGCGGCCCTATATTTTGGTACCCACTTAATGGTCTAGTGGTAGTACAGTGTGTCTACCACACAAAAGACCAGGGTTCAAATCCCACTCTTGCAGTGGTTGCGTTAGGTAGTCGACGGCCAGCGTAAAAAATAGTCGAATCTTTCAACATGGATTTGAGCAAGAATCCATGTAGCCGACCCTACTTATAGTGGGAGAAGGCTTAGCACATTTTTTTTTATATTTTGATTCCACGCTGCATCAACTCTCCTCCGCTTGAAAAAATTCGTCTCCCGACGAATTGCTTGATCTAGATGCGTCGTTGGAGAATTCATCCTTGAAATTGTAGCTTCTATTTCCCTCAATTAAATCCCTTTCAACGTTACGTTTGTAGTTTTTTCCAATAGGAGGGTGTCTCTGCAATTTTTGTAATCCTTCACTTAAAATAATCCCATAGAATAATATATCCCTTACTGGACCTTGTTGATAAAGGTCTCTGGGAGGCGAACCTGTACTACAATTATTCCAAATTAACGCCTCAAAGTTAACCTTCATATAAAAAGATTTAGGGAGCCGGATATTAATGCAATTTTTCCATATTTGCTTCCAATCCTTGAATTCTTTCCATCGTAAGGGGATCCCAACCCGTACTAGGGTTTCATCCCCTCCAGAGCTTCGACGGCGCCGTGTCCGGTGTTGGAGGCAGCGGTCGCGCCAGGGGCGCACGTGACGGCGGTAGTGCCTCGAGCTCGAGCGGGGCAGACAACATCGGTCGCTCAACATTGGTGGCGATGGATAGACGACATCGGATTGGTGGGGCTGGTGCGATATCGAGGTTGGGCCAAGCATAGGTCGCCGCGAAGGTGGGGCCGCGATGGCGGTATAGGAGTGGAGCGGGGGGTTTTGCTGGGGTTGGGAAAGAAGACGTAGCGGGAGGGGCGGCCTGGGGTGGCGTGTGGGGTGAGAGGAGTGACTGGGGGAATCAGGTGTAGCGGGGGTTCGAGTACAACGAGAAGGGGCGTCGACAGTGATGGGGCTTGAGGGGTAAGAGGTTTTTGCAGCAGGGTTCGGGGGGTGGTGGGATTGTGGGGATGGTGAGAGTGGTGGCGGGCTGGGGCGATGGAACGAGAGGTGGGGAGGCCGTGTTAGGCGGCAGCGAAGGTTCTAGGGATCGCGCAGGAGGGGGTGATGGGGCTTGCACCGGTGGCGCGGGGGTTGGGGGTTGTGCCGCGGGGGGTATGGGGATGGCGGAGGGGTCCGACGAGGCTAGGGGGGCGCCGGAGGGGCTAAGGCTGCAGCGGGGGTTCGCGAGAAGGCTGCGGATGGGTCGAAGCTCGATTTCAGGTGGTTTTCCAAGTCTGAAGATACCTGGACAACAAGCGTTTTGGCTTTTTTTTCTTCCGAAACGGCCTGGACAGCGAGTAGTTCGTCGTTTTTCTCCTCTGAAACGGCCTGGACAGCGACCGAATCGTCCTTGACGGTGAGTTTTTCTTCATCAAAAATCTGGACAGCGGCTACGGTAGTGGAAGATTTTGATTGGGCGGCGCGTAGGGCCTCGAAGTTAGCCATAAGAGTGCGAAACTCGGAGTGGAATGTGGTTTGCAAATCACGTAACATGCGCTCCGTCTCCTTGTTGTCGGCGTCGATGGCTCGCCGTTTTTGTTCGAATGAACGATGGTCCCTCGATGCATGTCGGTGCGAACGTCTGGACGGATCGGCAGATCGTGAGGACGATCTGTAGGCCATGATCTGATACCAAATGATGCAAATCACAAATTGGCGTGATGATAAGAAATATTTTTTTTGGTGGATTTCAGTGGAGAAGAAATGGAGGGGTTGAGAAGAGAAACTCGTCGGGAACACGAGGGGATGGAGAGGAGAGAAACGTGAAGATCGCGTAGGGGAGAAGAGAGAGACGAGAGAGAGAATAATTCTCAAATTAATTATCAACTGAACTGATTAAAACATTAGACCTTCATCCCTTTATATAGGAGGGATGAGGTTACAAAAATAGCAAATAATTCAAATTCTAACTAATTATCCTAAATTGACTCTAACTGACTAATCGACTAATTTTGAAATTCAAATTTGAAATTGACTACTAATTTGGAGATCACACGCGATCTCGTTATTTAATTAAAAATACGACGACTTAAATAAACGTAAATAAAATTGACGGATAATATTAAATAAATATGCGGCCCTATATTTTGATTCCACGCTGCATCACCTAGTCGTGTATTTGATCATCCGGGACACATGTATTATCTTGTTTGTGTTGATTTTTCCATATGGTCTTGTGTCTTTCTTTTGAAGCAAAAGTCTGAGTACTATTATTCAAAATTTTGTGGTTGAAATCAAAAATATTTTCTCTATCTCAATAAAATGAATTTGTTCGGATAATGCGCTTGAGTTTTGTACTCCACGTTTGTCACAATTTTTTAGCTCACGTGGCATCATTTATTAGACTTCTTGTTGCTATACATCTCAACAGTACAGTGTGGCAGAACGTAAACACCGATTTTTTCTAAATAGCACCAGGACTCTCCTCACACGAAGTCGGGCTCCACATTCTTTTTGGGGTGATGCTGTGATGACAGCTTGTTATTTCATAAACCAGATGCTCCCCACAATCTTAGGTGAAAAGGCATCGTTTGGTCTTGCTTTTCCTGATAAAGGCCTCTTCTCTCTTACCCCACGAGTGTTTGGGTGTGTGGCATTTGTCCATATCCTACGTCCTGGTCACGACAAGCTCGCTCCTCGAGCTATCAAATATATGTTTGTTGGTTACTCCCGCACTCAGATGGGTTATCGATGTTTTGATCCTGTACAGGGATAATATCGTGTCTGTGCTGACATTGCCTTTTTTGAGTCCATCATGTACTATTCTCCTACATGCGACATGATGAGTCCCTCCGAATCTGCGGATGTTGTTATTCTCCCACTTCCACCTACACATATACCTCAGCATGCATTCCATGTTCTAACGTCTTCCCCAGCATCCAGCAAGAGTCTGGTAAATTCTGAAAACTTGATTTTGACTGATGGAACTAGTGGTGTGCATGATGTACATGATGAACATGAAGATATGCATGTTGAGCTAGGACTACCAAACTTTCATAAATTTATTGTGGGATTATCTGCTGTTGAAATGCCATGCACATATCAGGAGGCACTCAAGGTGAGCGAATGGCGTTTGACCATGGAAGCAGATATGGATGCTATACAGTCTCGTGGCACGTAGAGTACTGTTATAACCAAGGTTCAAAAAGTCAGTATGCGGTATTCATTCGGTCAGGCAATTTGGAGCGAGTAAGTGGGTAGGCGGAAGTATATGCGGAAGTATACGTGGATTATGCAGTTTCTATTATTCAATTAAAAAATAATTGAAAATATAATAATAATTTCAAACATTAGATATTTATGCTAAAAATATATATAACATGAAAGAAATATGAAGTGAAGACTTTTTTTGTACAATGTGATGTCAACCAAAGCATTTCCAAAAGTCATCCATTTTCAAAAGATAAAGATGTTAACGGTGGAGAGAGTAAAAATGTTGTAAATTGATTGAAGATAGAAAAATGATAGATATCCTTGTCCAAATTGGAAGATAACCTTTTTTTGGAAGTGTAACATGGTTAGTAAACACAACCACGAATCTTTGTACTTTAGGAAATGGTTTGTCTAGTCAAGGTCAAATATTAAAAGAAGCAACCATTTAAATTAAATATATCTTATTTGTTCTGTGCAGTTATAAAATTCCATGCAAATATGACATCTATATTCATTTTATCCCATAAAAGATCTTAGATAAACACATGTAATTTATTCTATATTCATGCAGTTATGTGATAATGTAAAAAATAGAGTTGTTGCTAGAGAATTTTAAAAATAGGGAGTCGTTGCCGCTGAATCTAACAATAGAGAGATTTAGGGCTAAATAGAGGAATTAACAAACCTTGGCAGAGGAGAAAAAGATGGTGGGGGATCAACCTATGTGGAAGTCAAGAAGGTGGTGAAGAAACATAGAGTTAGCTCTATTACATATGTGGCCGCATATGCGGTCGCATATGCGGATTACTCGCCAGAGTATACCCCATAGCCCACATATTGAGCGAGTATAGCATACTCGATGCGGTAGGGGAACCGTGCGTGCGCTCAAGGAGCCTGATTATATTCGAGTAGTTGTCGCTGCGAGCTGAGACTCTCCGCATATACCGCCTGTGCCGACTTTCCGAACACTGGTTACAGCTCCCGCAGACATGTCTGTTGTAGGATACAAGTGGCTATTTACTGTGAAGCATCGAGCAGATGGCAGCATTGATTGCTACAATTCACGACTCGTAGCTCGTTGGTCCACCCAGACCTAGGGTGGACTATCAGGACACTTTCTCTCAAGTAGCTCAACACTCCACACTTCGGGTTCTTCTCTCTGTTGCTGTCACACCGCCTCTATGATGATCTTCAGGAGGAAGTCTACATGCAACAACCGCCTGGGTTTCCTACTGAGGGGGAGCCTCAGAAGGTGTGCAGATTTCATAAGGCGATCTATGGCCTTAAGAAGAGTCAAAGAGCATGATTTTAGAAGCTCTCAGATGTGATAGAACAGAAGGGGTTTGTGAGATCCACTGCAGATCACTCCTTGTTTGTTCAGAGGTCATAGAAGGACATCGTTGCTATATTGGTATACGTTGATGACATCATCATTACAGGGAACAATGCACATGGGATTCAATCAGCTAAGGTTTTCCTATGTCAGCAGTTTGTTACCAAGGACCTTGGCAGTCTACGCTACTTCCTTGGACTGGAGTTCGCTAGGAACCAACGAGGTCTTGTGATGACCCAGGGGAAGTATGTTACAGATCTTCTATCAGAGACAAGTATAACAGATTGCAAGTCAACCACTACTCCCATGGACCCGAGCATGAAGTTCTATGATGATGACACTGATGAAGTCAACAAGAGCAGATACATGGAGCTAGTTGGGAAGCTGCTATATGTGATCATCACCATGCCGGACATATCCTTTGCAGTAAGCAAAGTGAGTCAATTTATGGAGCATCTAAGACAGATCCATATGAATGCAATCCATATGATTTTGAGGTACCTGAAGACCTCACCTGGTATTGGTCTTTTGTCTAGCAGAGGCACATTCCTTGCTATTATAGCTTGTGCAGATGCAGACTACGCAGAATGTCCCAATGATAGGAAGTCTTCTTCCGGGTTTGCAGTTTTTGTAGGGGATTAGCACCATGGACGAGCAAGAAATAGATAGGCGTCGCTCGATTGAGCGTTGAATCAGAATACAGAGCTATGGCACAAGGCAACACAGAGATGATGAGGGTTAGATCGTTCTGACTGACCTAACCATTGAGGTGCCGCTTCCTATGCACCTCCAATGCGACAACCAGACCACACTGTTCACTGCCAACAATCCAGCCTTCTATGAGAGAACCAATCATATCAAGGTAGACTGCTACTACACTCGAGATATGATCTAGAAGGGCCTTACTTCTACATCCCATGTCAGTTCTAGTGAGCAGACAACAAACATGCTTACCAAGGCTCTAGCCAGAGGACCCTTTCAGAGATGTTGTTCCAAGCTGAGCCTAATCGACATCTATGCTCTAACTTGAGGGGGATTGTTGAAGAGCTTTATGCTATATCACTATTTTACAGTTTTATTTATTTTCTCCTAAATATGTAATTTACCGATTATGATTTCTCTCTTCTATATAAGAGAACCCTTGGGATTTATGAATAAATACAACATGTATTCTTTCTCCACAGGGTAGCCGGCTTGACTAGGCCTAGTCGGCGATTAATTGGTCAACCCTACTAACTGGTTGACTAGTCGACCGACTACGCATGCGACTTTTACATAGAGATTTTTTATTTTTTTTATTTTTTGTATTTTAAAGCAAACTTATTCTAATGTGCCTAATGTTATATTTAAAGTCAATTACTTTTGTTTCATTATTATAATATAGAAATGTACAATTCTATGCAAATACATAAGAATATGTGTATAAAAATGATTTATATATTTAAAATAATTTTAAAAATATAAAATCGACTAATGGCCGACTAAATCGGGTTTGTCGTCTGATTGTCGGTTATTCCTTAGTCAGTGATTCTGCCGACCAAGTATCGACTATCGATTTTTTTAACCTTGATGCTAGGATTTTGACAGATACCCAATCTTTGTAATCTTTTTTCAGCTACATGGATTGATAGCATTGCACATTTAATCTTGGGAAAGATGAAGTGTTGAAATACACAAGTGGAAGCAAAATCGATATTCAGAACAATAATTCAAACATAAACATCTTGAGATTTTAGGAGGCCTACTCCTATGAGGAGCGCGATGAAACCATGGGAGAAGGCCTCTAAGGGATGGATCGTCTATTGCAATCTCTCAATGAGTACATGGAGTATGGGGTTCTTTATATAGCCCCACATACATACCGAAATCCACATATAGATGATGTGGGACTAAACATGAGTAGAGTTAATTGGATCATTGTTTTTAAAAACGCGCCTCGAGACGTTGAGGCATACGCCTCGACCAACCTCATTGAGGCATGTGCCTCGAGGTTCTGCCTCATATCTCAGCTGATTTTTCATTGTTTTCTGCCATATATTCTTCTCTTCTCTTTGATTGTGAGCTTTTCATCTTTCGTAGACTAGTAGTTTCAAGTCCTTTAGCTCACGATTCACTGAAAGACATTTATTTTTGTAGTTTACTAACATATTAAGCTGATTATTACTTTGTTCAGCATGTTATTTTAAATCAAAATGAACAAAAGATCGAGTCTTGATTCCTTAAATCTATTGCCTTTACTCTTTAGTATGGATCTAGCCTAAATGCTTTCTTTATTGAAATATTTGGATGCAAGTCCCCTATTTTGACCTAAATTTAGAAGAGTATGTTATGGAAATATGTCTCATCTTTTCTTCTATTCAGTCGGAACCAAAATAATAGACATCAGAGCATGCATGAACAAGGATGGTCATAACATA
The DNA here is from genome assembly GCA_037367405.1 of Ottelia alismoides. Taxonomy (NCBI): domain Eukaryota; kingdom Viridiplantae; phylum Streptophyta; class Magnoliopsida; order Alismatales; family Hydrocharitaceae; genus Ottelia; species Ottelia alismoides. Next base: position 130,335 of record JAZKJV010004825.1, on the reverse strand, counting down.
CAATATTCAAGTATTTTATTCTCCATTCTTATGGTAAAGTAAAAAGCGATCACTGCTTACTCTCTCGTGTTTCTCAGTTGATTGACACACATACCTCAACCATTTTTTAGTATTAAATTTAAGCATAAGCTTTTGTAAGTTGTTAAATAATTCTCTTCTTTTGTACTCTAAAACTATAAAGGGTCAAATAAATATGGATTTGCAAGCACAACAATGGGTAAGTCTCAGTAATAGTAAAGTTTTGAATAAAATTTAACTGATGTGCTTGTTTAGAGACATGACATCGGTGTTTAGAGATGCAATGATAACTTTTTTATGCTTGAATAGCCTTTCATATATTTTGATGGTCAAATTATTTATGTTTGAGTTTTTATTGTTGTTGGGAATTTGAAATAGTTTAGCTCCCACGTAGTACGAACATGGATGTTTGAAATATGAAATTAGCATTGAAATGTCATGGAGTTATGCTTTTCTATCAAAGCTATTTAATTTCTAGAATTTGCAAAATGGAATTATGAATAATTATCGTGTTTTATTAATTTGTTTCTTTATGGAGTAAGGCTTACGCCTCGAGGCTCTACTGGGAAGACGCCTTGATATGCCTCACGTTTTTTAAAACATTGCCTGGAGAGATCTAATTAACCCTCTATTACATACTCCAACACTCCCCATCGAGCTGGAGCTGAGAAAGCTGCAATTTACAACAAAGGGAAATATATAACACATCTTCAGTTGATATGTCTAAGAGAGACGAGAGGAGACATTATCGGAGTAGCTGCCGCTGGTAGAAGACCTCGTACGGGGACGGGTCTGCGGTGAATTGGTCGTGCCTGTAGCAGAGTCGCTGTAGAAGAAGAAGTCTAGCGTGGAGTAGAAGTCGAGGAAGGACATTCGATGAAGTAGTTGATGTTCGGTGAAGACGAGTATCGGTCTGTCAATCGTGGACAGGCAATAGAAGTCAGAGACATTCTCAAGTAGAGAAGTCCTCCTGGAGTTGATGTCAAAGTCGAACATCAGAAATAAAGTGGTTGTCCTCTATGCATATCTAGAGAGAAATTACTTTTGTTGAGGAGTCATTTGAAGTAGAGTAGCGATCTCCTATACATGTCTTGATAGAAAATTGCTTTTGTTGAGGAACCATCAAAAGTAAAGTGGTCGTCCCTTATGCATATCTCAAGAGAAAAGATTGCTTTTGTTGAGGATCCACGAGTAAAAGATGATGGACTTGATGAAAATCTTGTAGATACATCTCAAGAAGAAGAAAAATATGACCTGCTCATACTCCTTTCTCCCATACTTGATAAAATAAATAATATTGATGATTAAGTTGAGAGAAACAATGAATACCATGCATTTTTTCTTTTGTTCTTTTTTGTGCTTATTTTTTTTGCACAAATCAACCGTTCAGAGCTCGGAGGCGAGGCATGGAGAGGTGGTGGGGAATCTTGTACGCAAGGATTTGGAGCTTCATTGGGAAGGCATTGGAGGAGTTTTTGCATTACTTGGGAGTTGCAACAAGGGATATTGGAGGAGATGATGTGCATCCTAGAGATGATGTTTTGCACAAAGACGTGCACTAGGGCTTGCGTTGTCGAGAGAAGAATCAACTGCATAGAGGGTTGTTGTGTGTAGCACCACCAATCTTCATCTCTGATTCGAGTAACTTTTTTTCGCAATTATGAAGATCCTCAGGCGACGACATCGGTGCTGGAGGTGGAGATGTCCCAATGCCACGAGCGCCTCTTGGAGAGCATGTATGTTTCAGTCTTCTAGATGCAGCCATCTCGAAGCCCGTAGTAGGGTTCCGTATCTTAAGGCCTGGAGATGCGCATTGCCTCATTGATCTTGAGCTAAGAGATTGCTTCGCATGGAGTCGAGGGCTCTAGGAATCCTAATCGTTGGATGTGTATGCGCTAGGACTGGAGTTATGCATGCCTTAGATTTGAAGATTGTGCTCCCCGCGCTGCTTGGAATTTGAGTTACAGATAACCCTAGAATTTCTTGAACAGATCTCCAGAATTTGAACAATAACCAATAATAATCAAACTTGAAAAAGAATTATACCACGAGATCGAACTGCTCTGATACCATATTGAAATAAACAAGCTGAAGTGAAATCGATAATTAGAAAAAGAAATCAAACATAAACATCTTGAGATTTTATGTGGAACACTACTCTCAGAGGAGCGGGATGAAACCACAACAGAATACCTTTAAGGGCTGGATCGTATATTGTAATCTCTCAATGAGTACATAGGGTGTGAGGCTCCTTATATAGCTACACAAAGAAACCGAAGTCCCATATATAGATGATGTTGGACTAAACATGAGTGGGTGTTATGGATCTTGGAAAGATCCTATTACCCTTCTATTACATACTCCGATATGACGTTGAGCATGTACCTTATCGTCCCTTTTTCCTAAAAAATAATATATCAAACAATTACCCCATAATAAAATCATTTAACCGGTAAGAAGTAATTCCTTTATATTATCTTTCTCTCTTGTCCTTGTGCATTTAATATTGTTAGAAAACTAGACATCTCAGTTTGTGAAGGGCATGGCGAATTTTTTCCGCAAGTAGATAACTGCTAATGGCAGAATTGAAATATGTATTTCTTGGTTTTGTAAAATCATGTTGTTTGGGGCTTTATCAATAAGATATTTTATACAAGGGTTTTAATGGACTGTTTTATTGCTTTCTCATGTTCATTCTTATCTGATAATAGCGTTTTTGTAACTTTTTTTTTGTTCAGTCTAGCGGTCTTCGTTCACATACACTATCTATACTGGTAAATGACAAACCTGGAGTTCTAAATATAGTCACAGGTGTCTTTGCTCGAAGAGGCTACAACATTCAGGTTGTTTAGTGTTTCGTACGTTCATATTCTTATTCTGATGTTTTTCTTGGTATTATAAATTTATCATATGCATCCCCTTCCAAAAGAGTCTTGCAGTTGGCCCTGCAGAAAATGAGGGAATTTCTCGAATTACTACTGTAGTGCCTGGGACCGATGAATCAGTTGGCAAGCTTCTCCAGCAACTCTACAAGCTTGTTGATGTGCATGAGGTTAGCTTGAACACATGCATTTCTTTTTCCTGTACACCTTAGACATGAATATCTTATTTTGAAAGGAGGTTGTGATGCTAGGTTAACGATATTACTCATTTGCCATTTTCTGAACGTGAATTGATGTTGATAAAAATTGCTGCTAATGCTGCTGCAAGAAGGGATGTTCTAGATATTGCTGGCATATTCCGTGCTAAGGCTGTAGATGTTTCGGATCATACTATCACACTGGAGGTTGGTTCACTTATGTTATTTTGCTTTAGCTCCTATCTTTGCTTTGTACTAGTTGAATCTAACAATTTTTACAAGTTCACCGTTCCTTTAAAAATGTTTATTAATGGTATAAGTGAGTTTTAAATGTTTGATTATTTGAGAGCCTGTTAATTAGTTGTTTGTATCTGTTTTCCAGTTTGTATGGATTTTGGTTGAGTTTGTTTCTGTTCCTTCTGCTGCTTGTTCCCTAGTTGAGACAATAGTGTAATCTCACCACCATTTCTTTATAAGTTGACAAGAGTTCCATAAAAAACGGTCATTATATTACTACTCGTTATGATAGAGACGCTCATTGGTTGAGCCTAGTGTTCTCCTTTTCATCTCTTCTATCCCTCTTTCCAATTCAAAAATTCATCAACAAATAACCTTCCAATGAAAGTTGTTTTGGTCATCGTCCCTAGCCGACGACGCTCATTGTAGTTATCCTTGAGGTTATCACTGTTGTCACAACTTGTGCCGCATGCGTCACTAGCACCGCTTTTGACATTGTCCAAACAAGGATAGTGTCATTAGTGCACCTACTAGAGTGATGTAAGCATCAAGATTCGAAATATCGATATCGATATTGTATCGGTCCTTTTGTAAAATGATGTATCAGGATATATCGACAATATCAGTGAAAATCTTGGAAATGGTTCAAAAAGTCATTTGTTTGTAAATTAAGATCATCCTAGTTATTAAAACGATAAGTAACATATAATACATATTTATGTACAAGAATGAAGTGTATTTAGCACACTAATACCCATTATATTAGACATATCGCTGCTGTCAATGATGACTGTTGACTATTGACTATTAAGGGGTTAAAATGGAAATGCTGAAATTCAAACAATAACAACTTAGGGACATTAAGGAATTGTATTTAACACCTTTACTTTGCATCAAATCACATATTATATATATATATATGAAATACTGAGCTATATCATATATCAAACGTACATGATATTGAGCATGGTAACATATAAGGATGCAACCATTCCTTTATCAACTCTAGTGTTGTGTTCATCTCCATTGTTAAAACCTAAAAGGGGGTGAAGCTCCTAAGTTGAAGAATTGTCTTGCGCACCCCCTTGTTGCACCATACCCTACCTCGACCCCAAAATAAAATATATAAATCATGTATTTTTTAATTCTAAGAATATCTACATATGCAAAATATCAAATAAATAGACCACTAAAAGGAAAAGAAGTAATATCTGTTAGAGTATGCGTCACATGCATAGATGGGTAAATGGATCCTTCCAGGGTCCAATTACCACATCCACAGCTTTAAACCCACTTTTATTGTGAGAGGGACTTGGTCTTACTGTTGGGGCTATATAAAAAGTCCCACACCACCTATAACATATGCGAGAGAGAGAGACTAATGAAGAATACCTGGCCCTTACGAAACTTTCTCCCGTGGTTTCATCCTGCTCCTTATGGAATATGCTTCCACATAAATTCCTGGTGTTCTTTCGTATTTATATTTCTTTATCTCTGACTCTCTTTCGCATTTATCATTTTCTAGATGGTATTAGAGCGGATATGATCTTGGATTTATTCTTGAAGTTTTTTGTTTCAAGTTGGTTTAGATGAAATGACTAAACAAGCTTTTTGGGAGGACCTGGATAAGATTATACAAGGAATCCCACAAAGAGAGATGATTTGTATAGGTGGAGATCTTAATGGACATGTGGGAAAAGATGCTTCAGGTATGCTAGTGTTCATGGAGGACATGTTTTTGGGGATAGAAATGAAGAGGGAAAAACCATTCTAGATTTTGTAACGGCATATGATCTTTTCATAGCAAACACTCTCTTCAAGAAGAGGGAGGAGCATTTAATTACTTATAAGAGTGGCCCAACTAGAACACATATAGATTACTTTGCGTTGAGGAGAAGAGATCGGTTGTGTTGTAAAGACTGCAAAGTAATCCCAGGAGAGAGTTTAACAACCCAACATCACTTGTTAGTCTTGGCTGTGCAAATAAAAGGGATGTTAAAGAAAAGGAGGGTTCCTAAGATCACTAGAACTAGATTGTGGAATCTTCCACTAAAGCAATCGAGCTTCAGGGAGAAGGTTTTAGAAGATTTATCTTGGGATTGTAGTGAAGTGCAAACGAGATGTGGGAGGCAGTAGCATCTTGTATCCGAAAGGTAGTCAAAGAGATGCTAGGCGAGTCAAAGGGGGGAGCTTCATGTCAAAAGGAGGCTTGGTGGTGGAGTGAAGGGGTGCAAGATAAGCTAAAAATTAAAAGAGCATGCTTTAAAGCTATGTCTAAGGATTATACAAAGGAAACTATCACGAATTGCAAAATATTGAAGAAGGAAGCAAAGAAGGCTGTAAGCGAAGCTAAGTCAAAAGCTTATGAAGTTTTGTATAAAAATCTCGACTCTAAGGAGGGCCAGAAGGATATATTCAGGTTGGTCAAAGCAAGAGAAAGAAAGACCAAAGACCTTTCTCAAGTGAGATGCATTAAGGACGAGGAAGGCCACGTGCTCGTTACTAAAAGGATATAGAGACTAGATGGGAGCAGTACTTCCATAAACTTTTCACTGGGGAAGGAAATAGAGAGATCACTTTGGGTGATCTAGCTAGTAGGGCTGCTAATTGAACTGAATCATTCGATCGATAAAAATTCGAAAAAAGTTCGATTCGAAACCAAATGAACTGAATTTAACTTGTGGATTCGATTCCCAAATCAATAGAATCTGAATTAACCGGAATTCGTTCGATAATAATTCGATTCGATTCGGTATTTAAATACATACATATGTGTATATGTGTGTCCATGTATTTATATATATACACACACTCTACATATATATACATGCATATAATACATACATATTTACATATATACACGTAACAACCACTCTGGGTTGATCAGGATCTTTTCTTATTCTTGTATAGGGAATTATAGCATAATTATATTAAAAGGTTGACATGTGTAAGCAAATAGACACGGAAAAGAATATATGAATATGTATTAAAAAAGCTAATACATTTAATGTACATGGAAAGATTTAGCATTTGCATTATATCACTAAACATAACATGTGCCATCAACTAAAGATATTCTCAAACCAACTTACTACAATGATTTCCATACTCACGCTACACCGACATGACTTGTCAATGCGTGACGTGTATATGCAACATTAGGCTCCCCCTTATAAGACCCAATCTCTTTCCTTTCCTCTTTATAACTAAGTTCAAGTGGTTTGACTGCAAAATATGTTATGAGTTAGAGATGTGGATCCTTCATGCATCGATTATACAAAACATCTAAGTTCTTGTCTTTATTTCTTATTTTAGCCTAGTGACGGTAGCTTAGATCTGAGTTACTTTGTATAAGTCCAATAATTAATCTTAGCATGCTATTCAGAAATTTTGATACACTAAGAGGATACAAAGCACTCTAAACCATACCCAATTTAATATGTATACATGTATGTATAATCCTATTAGTTAAAGATTAAATATTGAATATAAAAAAAATAATTAGTTATAAAATCTAATAGGAAAGATCAAATGTTTAATATTGTTATTCTAAATCCTCACCGGCTCACCCACACATTTTTTTCATTTTCCCACATTCCTTACACTGCCTTTTCCGATCTAATTTTGATACACATTTTTTTGATACACATTTTTTTTCATTTTCCCACCTTGATGCTAAATTTAAAAAATAGAGAGATTTAGAGCTAAATAGATCAATCAACAAACCTTGGCATTGGAGAAAAAGATGGTGGAGGAGCAACCCACGTGGAAGTCGAGAAGATGGTAGAGAAGCAAATAGTTACCTCTATTACATATGCGGCCGCATATGTGGTTTACTCGGCCGAATATACGCCCAGATCCGCATATTGATCGAGTATAGCATACTCGGTGCGGTAGGGGGGCCGCCTACGCATATGCGGCCGCATAGGCCGACTTTCTGAACACTGTTGGTAATTATAATGCGTTCGGCTTTTTCGTCAATGATATTCTATCTCTTTGATAGGTTCATATAATTATTTTGTATGCATACGTTACTTCATAGAAAAAAAGTATATTTAGATTGTAAAGGATACTTAGTCAAAAAAAGATTGGAAAGGATACATAATAATTGTAAAAATTAGGTACTTTTATTCATTGTTTAACATTTCAATTCGAAATAAAATGAATCGAATTTTAATATTCAAAACTCAAAATGAATTGAATCTGAATTTAAGTTAGTAAATTCATTTGAAATTCGATTTGAGTTCGGATTTGAAACTTTTATAATGAATTGAATCAGAATCTTGGTGGATTCGAATGTATTCGATTCGATTAGCACCCCTACTAGCTAGTAGTTAAATTTACTTGAATCGTGCAAGCTATAGTCGAATACAAAGAAAGGAAGTAGAGGAGACTTTGAAGGTTATGAGGTCTGGAAAAGGTGTAGGACCAAATGACATCCCTGTAGAAGTATGGAGAGTTTTAGGTGAGCGCGGTTTGACTTGGCTTACAAATCTATTCAATGTCATTTGGCGAGGCAAGAAAATGCCTGAAGATTGGAGGAATATCGCGGTGCCTCTTTATAAGAATAAAGGAGACATTCAAAGTTGTTCAAATTATAGAGGTATCAAGCTGATGAATCACACTATGAAAATTTGGGAACATGTGATCGAAAGGAGGTTGAGGCAAATTTCCAAAGTAAAAGGAAACCAATTCGGATTCATGCCAGGTCGCTCAACTATTGAAGCCATCCATTTGCTGAGGAGAACAATGGAGATTTATAGTGCTAAAAGGAAGAGCCTCCATATGATCTTTATTAATTTGGACATGGCGTATGATTCTTTCCTACGAGAGATAATGTGGAGAGTTTTGGAGAAGAGACAAGTACATGTCCTATATATTAACCTCATAAAGGATATGTATGATGGGGCTTTATCTTGTGTGAGAACCCCGTCTGAGAAGACTGACTATTTTGACATTTACATCAAGGTTCAGCTTTGAGTCCATTTCTTTTTACTTTGATTATGGATGAGTTGACAAGTTACATTCATGATGAGTTACATTGGTGTATGTTATTTGCTTATGATATTATGTTAATTGACGAGACTAGAGATGGAGTAAATGAGAAGCTTGAGATCTGGAGACATGCATTGGAGACGAACAGATTTCGTATAAGTAGGGCTAAAACGGAATATATGGAGTGCACCTTTGATGGAAGCAATGGTGAAGGAATCGAGGTGAAGATTGGTGACGATAACATTAAGAAGAGAGATTCTTTTAGATATCTGGGATATATTTTGTAACATGATGGGGAAATTGATGGAGATGTTACTAATAAAATAAATGCAGGCTGGCCAAAGTGGAGAGGAGCCTCTGTTGTGCTCTGTGATAAGAAAATTCCTTTAAATATTAAAGGAAAGTTTTACAAAGTAGCCGTGAGACCTGCTATGCTCTATGGATCTGAATGTTGGCATGTGAACCATAGACATATGTAGAGAATCTATGTAGCAGAAATGAAAATGCTATGGTGGATGTGTGGACACACACACACACGTAAAGATCGGATTCGGAATGAGGCAATCGAAAAGAAAGTTGGTGTAGCTCCGATCGAGGATAAGATGTGAGAAGACCGCTTAAGATGGTTTGGCCATTTGCAAAGAAGATCAGCTGATGCAACAGTTAGGAGGTGCCAGTGTTGGGATATTGAGTCGACTAAGAGAGGGCGAGGATGGCCTAAGAAGTGTTGGAAAGAGACTATACGAAGGGATCTTAGTTTTTTGGATATAAGCTCAGGATTGACCCAAGATAGATCTGAATGTAGGCGAAGAATCCTTGTAGCCGACCCTACTTAATTGTGGGAAAAGGCTTTGTTGTTGTTTGTTTTTTGTTTCAAGTAATGCAGATTTGGAGTTGCAGTTTGTTCTTAGAAGATTATACTATATCGTAGCAAGTTGATTTTGGATTATGCTTTTAAAGTTCTTTTGTATGACCAAGTTGCCGTACATATAATAGTTTGTTCTAAAGATCATGTTTTTGTTAAAGATCAAGAAAAACTAGGGTTCCACTTGGAACCTAATTCTGCAAGACTGGTTATGCCGTCTCGTCTCCAGTCCAGGTACGATCAAACCCAAGTTCCATCTCCTCCATCGCCCTGACAACAACATGCACATGATAACACCATCGATGCACTTTAGTTGTCAAGCTCCAAGTGCATCCGCACATCGATTTCTCCCATTAGGTGATGATTCTTAAAGTTAAGTGGCGGGTTCCTGGAAGCATCGAACCCTAGTCGATGCTTGATCCTTCGTAGGCGAAACCTCACACATACTCCGTTGTAATAGGGCCCTCCAACCTTGCATATCAGGCCTCCATCCATCCAGCCACGCATCCGATCTCCGGGAATATTTCCCTCTAGGCGGTTCTGTCAACACATCAGGAGACATCGACGACTGTTGGCCTTTTAAGGCAAAGAAGAGAGAGGGTTACCCCATCAAGGACCTTAGTCTTTGTGGAATAAAAAAGTTTGAGCCCCCATACCCCTTCATTTAAGGGGGTTGCTGCAACTTAAGGCCATTGTGCTTCGACAAAAAAGGGAAAAAGAGAACAAAAATGGCTCTATAATTGTTATTTAGGCCCAATTCGTCAGCAGAAAAAAAGAAGGGGCCTGAGAAAAAAACTTGAGGTCGAGGTTCATGCCCAATTGGGTCGACCACAATTTCTTTCGAAAAAATACCGTACAATAAACATGTACGGAAAAAATTTAAGAGTAGAAAAGTTGAGAAAAAAAATTGAGATGGCTTATTGGGAAAAAAGGATTTGATTTTCCCTATCTTTGTGTCTTCTTCCAACTTAGTTGACATCACATTTTTTTTCAAGTATAGGAGAAAAAGGGAGTATTATGTTGAGTTCTACAAGTGGGATTTATACTCTCCAGTACCGACTCAGACGTTTAGATTTCAGACTCTACCAGTTGGATTGCAGATGCGTGATCATTATGTGAGAGCTCCCCATCTTTGATTTGTACTCCGGGTTTTAATGCGGATTCATAGGGTTTCTATAGTAAAGATCCCATTCTCTGAGCCAGTATAGGAGAGACTCGATTTTATGATGATGAGACTCTTTTTTAGACTCCATTCTCCAGTATTAGTGAACTCCGGTATTGAGATCCTTCGGAGGTTCCTATGGGAGAGAACCCGCTTCGAGGTCCCTATGAGAGAGATCTATCTTCAGAGATCTACGTGTGGATAATTAGCGATGTTCTTTGTTTGAACCTTCAGAGATGGAGCAGTTGTTCGCATGATGCATAATCATCTTTATGTGGCAGGCCAGGGTAATCCGACGAGGAGACTTGTTTCAGTTTTAGTGACTCTGATAGATGTAGTATAGAGCACACGTTCTTCGACGAGGAGATCCAATTTAGTTTACACTCCAACCCTTCTACTCACCAACACAACATGAGAAGTAATGCCCCCAACAGGTGGCCATCAGAGTTTGCGTAAATTGATATTGTCCATCTTGTCCTGTATTTTGCGAGTAAATGTTTTCTGTCTATTTGTCCTAGTCGAGCATTGCATGCTTCAGCTTGAGGGGGAGTGTTAGAGTATACGTCGCATGTATATATGTGTAATTGGATCCCTCCAAGGTCCACTTCCCACATCCATAAGTTTAAACCCAAATCTACTATGAGTGGGATTTGGTCTTACTGGTGGGACTATATAAGAAGCCCTATACCGTCTGCAAAAAATGAGAAAGAGATCAATAAAGAATACGACCCATGAGAAACCTTCTCCCATGGTTTCATTCCATTCCTTATGAAGTAGGGTTCTATGTAAAATCCTGGTATGCTTCCATGTTTACATTTTTATCTATGATATGCTTCCACATTCGTCGTTTTATTCAATATTGAGCAAAATATGTGTAATATCGGTGGTATCGACTTATATACGAGAAAAATGTATCGAAAACTACTAATTTCGACTGATATGAACATTACACTGGTATATCATCAATATCTCGATCGATATTGATCGATATCCGGTAAAATGGTATACTATGTAATATAGCTCTCGATACCGATACGTCAACGATATTTTGCGATATCATGATATTTAAATCCCTGGAAGCAAGCATCATCAATGAGTTTCAAGTAACAAGAATACACCCTAGTGTCATTAATTTCCCATGAGTGCTACTAGTGTCATTAGACTCCTTTTGGCATTGTTCTTGGCTAGATATGTAGTAGGCATATGTTGGAACTTCGACGATCGGTGCAAGGGGGCTCTGATGGCGAGCGTTTTTTCATCTTTTTTGAACTATTGTAATCCAATATGTTGTACATCTTGATATAAGTGAAAGGAGGAGGTTGCTACTCTAGGTTTGAGATATGGCCACATCTTATGTTTGTTTGAAATGTATAAGGATTTTTCAGTGGACTTGACATCTAGAGACAACAGACACCCTACTTTTGGTTTATAAGCTAGTTGGATGACACCACCTTTGCTCGTCGGTCACACATGTTTTTTGAGTCAACCAAGTAATATAAAAAAGAACATATACTAACTAGTTACTACACCAGAGTTGTTCAATACAGAGAGAGGGGGAGTGGGAGTTGGCGAGTATGTTACATAAAAGATCGACAATGTCATCATTTCTTGTAACATCGTAAACCATTCCATCAAGTATATTGAAAGGAAATCATGTTCCACGCGACTGCAATGAAAACGAGGTCAGTTCTCCTTGTGTATTCTCAAGAGAACAATGCTAGCAAGATCTTTGGGTTTTTTTTCTACTTTATCACCTTAGTTGGGTAAAATCTTCATACAATACTACCCACTTTATGGAGAGGAATCTGTTTTGTGATGCCACATATTCGGCACTTGTTGAGACCACATGTGGGCGGGGGCGGTTAGTTTCAATTTTGGAAGGATGTTTAGACGGGAGATGGTGTGTTAGCAGGTAGATACCCGAGGGTTTTTGCGTCGTCTCCTAATATAGATGCACTCATTTTAAAGGTACATATGAAAGGATCATGACACCCTTCCATTTACTTCAAGTTCTCCTGAATCTGTGGTTGTAGGATTTCTTGGATTTGCTTGGGGACTTTGGTGAACAGGAGGGTTCGTCTAATGAGCATGATCCATGGACTTAGGTGGGTGGGAATTTTTTTGTGAAAAAGGCATACAAAGCTCTTACTATGGTTCTGAAAGTTATGATTGGCGATGAGGCTGACGATTTTCGATGGCGCTCTCCCTTATCTACAAGAGCGAAGATCTTATGGCAGTTACAAAAATGTTGGCTATTGATGAGTGTTTTTCGTGGGAGGTGGACACAAGATATTGCCACATAAACTTTGGAACGCTCATTCTTTGAGTGCATGCGCTCGGAGGAAATATGGAGGTGGCTAGCGCTTTTATTACTTAATTACTCGAACCTTAATGCTATTTGGGCTTCTGTCCGAATCACTTTTACTGTTTCTTGCTTGGACTATCTTCGACCATTTGTTGTACCTTGGGTCAAGTTGCTTTCACGAAATGGTTTAATCTTTAGGTAAGACCAATACTATACGAACAATGTAATCCATCATGCCAGAGCCTTGTTTATGGCACGGTCTCTTGATCTAATAGATTGAGTGTAAATCACCTCGAGTTTATATTCTCACCTCAAGTTTATATTCTCTTTCCTTTTCAATACAGATATTTACATAAATAATATTAAAGCTTAGTCAGGAGGTTTGGACTCGATATCTTTGACATCCGGCAAGATGCAAATATACAATAATTAAAATAAGGTCTTGGGATGCAAATTTCTAGCATGAAAGTCCCCAACCTGCTCTGAGCTGACTGCCCTCCAGAACATAGACCTCCCTCAAACAAACAACGCTAATTTCACTCTCTCTTTTATGTAAGAATGTGCAAGTTCATCATTCACAAGATCCTTTGCCTCTATGTGATGTTTCGTTCTGAGATTAGTAATCAAGTCTCCTTGCCCAACCAATACCAAAGCTGATTTTTGATGGCAAGATTGTCCCCATGGTTTGTCCCGTGAGTGCTTGTCATCTTTTTAGACCCTTCCTAAGCGTGTTGCTCATGGGAGATCACTGTTGAAGATCCACTCCAGAGATAGTGCTGGAGACGCCTAAATAGCTAAAAAGGGAAGAATATTGGTCACCTAGATGCCTATATTTGTTGCGGGTCCCAAAGATATTGTCTACACACCCGAATGAAGAGGGGATCCCAACTAAGTACTAGTGGGTCCATATGTGGGGTCCTCATGGGTGTTGGTTCAATAAGAGCAAGGCTTAACTTGGTAGAATATGTACTTGGATCCGAAAAGTTCGACCTAAAGACAGACTCACCGCTCAACCTTAACTTGAAAACCCCTAAAATATCCCAAAAAGAAATTGACAAAGGTATATTGGTAATGCATGACATTTTCACCCCTTTGCAGATCCCACCTCCTCTATCTTTACAGTAGAGGATGCTTCGCTTTCACTGATCTAGTTAATTCATGCACAAGTGGGGAGGTTGTTAGTACATGAGCATGCATATTTTGATGACCGCAAAACCTACGTGTAAAGCTTGTAGTTAGGTCAAGAGCAGGAATGCTACTGGACCATGAACTAGCTCAAGCCTCATGAGCTCAAGCTTAAGTGAAGAATAAGCTAAGAAGCTCAAAGGAGTTCAAAGCTAAGAAACATCAGCTCAAGGAAGGATCTCAAGCTCTAGAAGAAAATGAAGTCTTTTCTTTTATTGAGTTTGCATTTTATAATTGTCTTAAAATGTAATGTAGAAGACACCAATAATCATGACTTTTTGCATTTCAGCCCTTAAACTTTGACTTTCATGTTAAAGAGTCAAGCTGATCGATCAACCATTCTGACTTGATCAATCAACCTTCTTTCATGATCGATCGATATTTGAATCATAACGTTGATGACCCCCCATAGAACCTTCACCAACCAAAATACCTAATATAGCATCTTAATGTTCGATAGTCAGTGGGCCATTTATCACGCACCGCATTAATGCTTTGACATAGGCACGTTTTCGTTGGGCGTATTGATGCCCATCTAACACCGATACAATCTCTTGCTCCGTCATCTCCACCAACGAGGCAACATGATCCACCTCTCCCCTCAGTAGTGCCAAATCTTGTGAACTTTGCACCCGGAATGTCTTTGGTCATCGCTGCCACACTTGAAACACCTCTCGATATGTACAAACCTCGCTGCGATATTTTGTAATCTACCACATTGAAGGCAATGGTTGTTATGTGAGAGTCTTGCTCGAGAGAGCCAATGGCGATACCATACGACACTACATCCTTTCCTCTTCCCCTCAAACACAGAAAAGTTTGGCTCTCATCTCCAATGAGTCCTTCCCCTTTGGCTGAAACCTCCTACGCTTCGTCCTAGAAGTGTCAAGCCAACAACTCTCTCTCTCTCTCTCTCTTTCTGACTCTTCCCCCTCTCTTCAACTTCGCTCGCACTTCATCCTCTTTAATTATTATGCATAATTAAAGAATGGAATGGAATCCTCATTCCCTTATGGATTTCATTCCTATGTTTGTCAGAACATAAAGATAAAGATTACACTGGAATCACAATTCCACTCTACATTGGAATTATCATTCCCAAATACCCCACGAGATTTGCGATTCCATTCCTTCCAATATTTACTTCTATATCCATGTGAAGGGATATACTTTTTATCTGTTAGAATTATTATATTTACATTTATGTTTGTAACCCTTCGGGTTTCGTAACCTCCGTGACCCTTCGGATTCCGTAACCCTCTGTGACCCTTCAAGTTCCATAACTCCCAGTGACCCTTCAGGTTCCGTAACCATTGTACTCTCTAGGGTTTTCTCTCTATATAAGGGACCCTAGCTCTATGGAATAAACATCTCATTAGTTCATTTTCTCAACATGGTATCAGAGCGACGATCCTAAAGAGCCTAATACCTTAAATCCGCCGCCACCACCAGCCCTCTCTCCGCCGACAAGGAGAGAGGGCTGGACCTCTTGAATCGATCATGGATTCGATGACCCCGTGCAAGGCAGTCCGAGTCCCCAACAGCACCAGCTACCACTTCCAGCAACACCTAAAGCACCGCACGAGGCTCCAGCAGCTCCCGCCGCTCCTCCGACGTCGTCGGTACTTTCTGGAGCCCCTCCTCCAACAACCCATGCTTCACCACGACTTGTTTCTCCCAACTTTTTGTTTCTTCCAACTTCATGTTCCATACTCTCTATTCTACCAAGTATGGGAGAAAGGAGGAGTCTGAGATGATTCTTCAAAATAGCTACTGCCCTACCTTGACTGATAGACCGACACATCAGAATATTACTCAGATCATCAGTCTTCATCGAGCATCGACTTCTTCGTCAGGGCGTATACTTCTTTTACGACCCGACTACTACTCCGCGCTGAACTTCTTCTACAACAATTCTTTCCAGGCACGACAGAGATATGTTCCGGTGACCTGCAGGCACGACAGAGATACGTTCCGGTGACCTGATATCGCAACGACTCTACATGCATGACAGAGATACGTTCTGGTGACCTGAAAGTCGCAGACCCGTCCTCGAGCGAGGTCTTCTACCAGTAGCGGACATTCGTTCTTATGATGCATCGTGTGAAGATGTGGTTTATACTTTTTCTTTTTGTTACAAGCTGTAGCTGAGAATCTCAGCTCCAACTTGAGGGGGAGTGTTTGAATTATTATATTTACATTTATGTTTGTAACCCTTCGGGTTTCGTAACCTCCGTGACCCTTCGGATTCCGTAACCCTCTGTGACCCTTCAAGTTCCGTAACTCCCAGTGACCCTTCAGGTTCCGTAACCATTGTACTCTCTAGGGTTTTCTCTCTATATAAGGGACCCTAGCTCTATGGAATAAACATCTCATCCGTTCCTCTTCTCAACATCATCAATATATGTTAATTCTAGTTCTAAAAATATTTATTAATTCCTTCACCATTGCAATAGACATTTCCAACTAGGGACTGCATCCGATTGTATACGGTACCCATATCCGTTTTAAAAAATATGAATACCCATACAAATACAAAAAGTATATCTAAACAGAAATGTTTATAAAATTGTTGCTGTTCAAATACAACAACATCAACAAACCCTTTCTCCCCACATTAAATGGATCTTTTTTTTATTTTGGGTCATTCTTGGGCTTAGATTTAAATAATTAAGATATCTTCTGATATTCCTTTCAACACTTGGATCTTCATCGCCCTCCCTTAGCCTGCTCAACATCCCAAATTTTGCATCTTTTAACTGGTGCATCAACTGACCTCATATGCAAATGACCAAATTACTTTAAGTTCTCTCTCATTTTATCCTCAATCAGAGATATACCTTCTGATTACATTGTTTTAAATCCGTTCTTTTTATGTATGACCATACGTCCACCATAGTACACCTAATAACAAAAATACTTTATATATTATCTTAAATAAACATCTATACTGAATAGTATGGCTTGCTCATAAAATAAGCATATTAAATGTATTCATTTTACAACTGTTACAACAAATACGGTTAAATGTAAAGTTATTGCTATTGTTAAAACAAATATATGGATAGATATTCAGATATTTATGAATATAAAAGTGATATGCATCTATTTTGAAAATGAATGTAGATACACGTGTCTATAGATGTATACCATGGGGATGACAGTAGATTGGTTTACATATTTATCGATACATTTTTTTCATATTGAAGTTGCTATATGATATGTCCAGATGAAACAATTATACTAACTATATGTATTTCATAACAGTTGTATAGATTACCATCATAATTGAATTTAAACTTATTATTAAACATGTACAATGATACCAATATAGATATTAATGGATATCAAAGTATTATTTCTATTTTAAATTGAAAATAGATGCATAAGTAGCGGATCTGATACAAATGTAATAATATTCATTAGTAGATTAAAGTTGGTATAATAGATTTCTAGATGAAACATAGATACAATATATATCTCTTTCATTCTATCGAATATGATTTCAAATTAATATTTAATTATTTATTCTTTGTAATCTACAACTACTTTTAAAACGGCTTTATATAAATAGCAAAACAGATAGTTATGGATATCAATATGTTACATGTATCCATATCCATTTTAGGAAGACACGTATACATATATATGTATGTATGTATATATATATATATTCATATAACAGACATTGCTTCGAATCAAAGACATGTAACCATATCCAATTTAGATTAAAATTAGTGTTCTTGATATCTAGATGAAACAAATGTATTATGTAGTGAAAATAATGAATTGTTGTGTTTCTTCCATTGGTCTAGGATCTCCTGTATAGAGAGAAAACCCTAGCAAGCTTAGGAGGGTAAAATACATTTTTCGAGGAAAAAAATATATAAATACCCCAAAGGGTTACATGACATAAATATAATAACTCTAACACTCCCCCTCGAGTTGGAGCATATCTATCGATCATGCCGAACTTGAAAACTAAATACATGAGGCGCTTCTTTGGAAGGGCCTTCGTGAATATGTCTGCAAGTTGAAGCTCATTCGATATGCGTGGAGTGATGATTTGTCCTCTTCGTAGTGCATCACGAATGAAATGGCAATCGATTTCAATGTGTTTTGTTCGCTCATAGAAAACTGCATTGGTGGCGATGTACGTGGCATACTTGTTATCGCGGTATAAGGGTACATAATTAGCGACTGAAAAGCCAAGTTCATTTAGAAAAGAGACAAGCCACGTGATCTCACTGGTGGCTTGATCCATTGCCATGTATTCTGCTTCTACACTTGATCTGGAGACTACTGTATGCTTCTTGCTTCGCCAAGTAACCAGGTTGTCCCCAACAAACATGTCGTAGCCTGTAGTGGATTGGCGGTCCTCAGAAGAGCTAGCATAGTCAGAATCTGTATAGGCAGAAATATTAGTGTTCCCTTTCACCCCATAGAAGAGTCCACATCTGGGAGATTCCTTCAAATATCAATGGATCAGAAGAACATCCCGCCGATGATTGTACATGGGCTTCTCGATATTCTGGCTGGCTCTGCTCACAGCACATGATATATCTGGCATAGTAACAATGAGATAGAGCAATTTTCCCACTAAGCTTTTATACCGCATCGTATCCTCAAATGTTGGATCAATAGAGATGTGTAATGTTTTTTCACTTGTACAGGGATGCCATGTGGCTTGCATCCAAGTAGTCCTGCCTCAGTCAGAATATCGAGGTAATATTTCCTTGCGAAAGATGAGGCTCCTCTATAGTGCGTATCACCTCAATGCCAAGGAAATAACGAAGTTGGCCAAGATCTTTCGTGACAAAGACCTTCTGGTGGAAGGTCGTGGTCTCTAGAATACCGGTTCTATCGTCTCATATGACAACCATATCATAAACATAGACAACGAGAATGATAGTGCCAGTAGACCATCGTCTGACAAAGAAAGAGTAGTTAGATGTCGTCATATGAAAGCCAAGTGTGTTGATCTCAGTGGTAAGGCTGCTAAACCATGCCCTTGGGATCTGCTTCAAGACATAGATTACCTCGCGTAGTCGGCACACACACTCCTCCCTCGACTACGTAACCCGGTGGTTGCATCATGTAGACCTCCTCCTCAAGATCACCATAAAGATAGACGTACTTCACATCAAGTTGGTTAATGGGCCAGGCTTTGTTGGCAGCAATATAGAGAATGGTATGTATCGAATCTCATTCTGGCAACGGGTGAGAAGGTCTCAAAATATTCAAACCCAAAGGTTTGTGTGAACCCTTTGGCAACTAGTTTGACTTTCAACCTGCCAATAGACACATCAGGCGACTGTTTGGTCGCGAAGTCCCGTCTACAGGCCACCGGACGAACTCTCACGTGACATGACACAAGATCCCACGTGCTTCGGGAGGTAAGTGCATCAATCTCTTCATTCATGGAATGTCGCCAACTATGGTCCTGCATTGCATTAAGATGATCTTTGGGGATGGAAATAACATTTAGAGCATATTCAAATCTCTTGTCACAACTAGATAAACCATCCGTAGAAGTAAAATTTGACATGGGGTGATAAGTATATTGCTTCTTTTGTTTGCTGAGGGCTATCAGAAGCTTCTCTGGTACATTT
Organism: Ottelia alismoides; assembly: GCA_037367405.1. Taxonomy (NCBI): domain Eukaryota; kingdom Viridiplantae; phylum Streptophyta; class Magnoliopsida; order Alismatales; family Hydrocharitaceae; genus Ottelia; species Ottelia alismoides. Next base: position 110,877 of record JAZKJV010004825.1, on the reverse strand, counting down.
TAGGCAGCAGTGGTGGGAGCACTCGAAGTGGTCATATCATCTTGCATAATAGGAACATGCAAAGGTACATACACCGGTGTAGAAGGTATAGAGGTACACAAGTGAGTATAAACTATCGGTGGAGGGTGGTCCAGAGGAATGCCACTCACAACCTGTGTGGAAAAACTTTTCTGCTCAAAGGCGACATCAACAGACAGATAGTATCAGCACCCAACAATATCATAACATCGATAGCCTTTCTGGCTATGAGAGTACCCAAGAAAGACACATTTGATTGCTCGAAGTGATAATTTGTCGGCTGCATCAAAGTTATGAACAAAGGAAATACAATCAATGATTCACATATGTATAGGGAAGAGAGACTCAAGAGGGTATAATAATGAGAATGGAGTTCCCCTTCCTAGAACAAATGAAGGAACACTGTTGATGATATAGAACGCAATAAAGAAGGCATCCCCCCAATAATGTTTGGGAATAAGCATGTGACTAAGGAGAAATCTGGCAACATTTAGCAAGTGTCAGAGTTTCCTTGTTGCTATCCCATTTTGTTGTGAGGTATATGGACATGAGGTTTGGTGAACAATCCCTTGAGATGCAAAGATAGGTGTCAAGTCATGTTGGATTAACTCAAGAGCATTGTCAATCCGAGTAATCTTAACACATGCAGAAAATAAGTTTTTAACATATTGAAGGAATTTCTGACAATCTTATTAATCTCTGAACACTCCTTCATTAAATACACCAAGTGTTCTGGAAAAGGACCGAGTAAACCGCATACTCAACCGCATACTCGTACTCGGTAGCCTTGACGCTCCAAGTATAGCGAAACAACCATGTATGGGGTTGACCTGCATACTCAGCCGAGTATACCCCCTATGCGGTCGCATACTCGTACTTAGTAGCCTTGACGCTCCGAGTATGGTGAAACAACCATGTATGAGGTTGACCCGCATACTCGGTCGAGTATACCCCCTATGCAGTCGGCATACTCTGCTGCTTTTCTAATGAATTTTTTTTATATTTAATCTTAAACCCCCTACCTGCATAATAACATAAAATCGTATACTCCCCGTATAAAACCGTACACTCTCCCACATAAAACCGCATACTCTTCCAACTGAGGGTATTAATTTAATATTAATTTTTTATTTATATTTTTTAATAATAAAATTACTAAACCGCATAAAACCGTATATTCCCCGCATACTCTCCTGCATACTGCATACTCTTTATGCAGTGACCTTTCCGACTGAATACCGCATAGCACCTTCCTGAACATTAGATACACCTAAGAAGATCGACTTTAATCATCACCTTTGACTATAAAATAACGATGACCACTGAATATTTAGATCGAACAAGGTCCCTAAACATCAAAGTGAAGAAGATAAAAAGGACTAGTATTGCGGGACTCGGTACGAACATGAAACAAAGCTCGATGATGTTTCTCAAACTCACACGCCTCGCACTGAAAAGGCTTCAGAGTAGAGAGTTCATGAAACAACATGCAGAGGGATGTCCAAGGCACATATGCCATAGAAGCGAGTCTTCGAAGATGTACGCATCACCGACAAACTTGGAGTCCGAGGGCATGTTAAAATAATATTGGCAATTCTTCTCATGATCCCCATCAAAATATATCTCATCCACATGTCATGAAAATAGCAATAAAACTCATCAAATATCACGCGACAATTAAGGTTAACACAGCTTATGAACATATAATAAGCTAAGATGGAAATTAGGAGCACAATGGACTCCGGACCGTTGAAGCTTGGAAGAGAACTCCATTGTTCTGACAGAAGTAACCGGTGATTAAGTCACATTAGCGACTCAAATTGACTTCACGGAGGAAGATCGTGCGGAGGAGGTTAGCAGACCATGACTCTAAGGCGGTAAGGAAGCTCAGTGGATAGTCTGTGGTCTTGATTTGGGTGAGACCTCACACTATAACTCTAAGGCGGTAAGGAAGCCTTACGTGCTATTCGTTTAGGGAGTTACCCCCCACTTTGGGGGGTTACCTCCAAAACCAATTTCTCTATCCCTCTTGTGGGGCCCACTCTCTCTCCATTAAAAAATATATTATACCATCATATCATATGAAATTTATAAAATACTCAACTTCTACTTCCTATTCCAAACTTCAATACAATCACATCACAACTAACCACTTTTCTAATTTCATTACAATCATATCCAAGGCCTTAAATGTCGTTTCGGTCACCATTTCGGTGCCGACCAAAACAGAATTTCGATGGAATTTCGGTGGAATTTCGACCGAAAATTTCGGTCATTTCGACCATTTTTTGTACTAGGACCCCCATATTTCAGTCATTTCGGTCATTTCGTTCGAATTTCGATTTCGGCTGGATATCGATATTCGACAGAAATTCGACCGAATTTCGCTAAAATTTGAGGCCATGATCATATCACAATAACTGCCCACTTTTTCAAATTTCAATACAATCACATCACGCAAACCCTCTCAACTTCAAACCCACCAACCAAACACTAAAACAAAAAAGGTTACCCTCTCCCAGATAACCCACGAACCAAATACACCCTTAGGATTGGGGTGCCTCCGTAGGCATGCGGTGCGGTATGAATCCTAACTAAGTTCTCAACACGTCCACTAGCTTCTCTAACAACTGTGGTGGTACCTCTTAGTTTGATAAAGATGATTTTCATAATACGATCTTTTCTCTTTGTCGGAACCTACTGGTGGAACAATAACTAGCTCAATGGATACTAAGCTCAACTGTAACCAATTGTACTACAACGAAGCTCACAAGAACAGTAACCAAAATTCAAGCGGTGAAGAAGCCTGCGAAGAGACCTTTCCATCTCGCCCATCTAGTGGAAGTGAGGTCCAAGGGTGGGCTAGGCCTACTCTAAAACTATGCCCCTGAGAAGGGGAGGAGACTTTTAAAAAGAAGTCACTTCAGAAAAATCAGTCCGACCAGTACGAGCAAACGAGTTAGAAAACCAAAATTGAGGGCCCTCCTGCCTATGCACCCTAAAGAATACAGGATCAGCAGAACTGGTTTAAAAGAAAAACTTGTTGATCTCAAAGAGGAGTAAAACTGCAAGCGCTTACGAAAAACTGAGAAAAAGACTGGTATCCTATATCCGCGCATTAAGCGGTCGCTGTCCTACTGGGCTTCCTATCTCCCGCCCAGTTGAGGGTCACTGCACCCTTGCACAGTCAGGTGTAAGGATCATTATGACCGGATAGGTTAGTGGACGTGTTGGCAACTTAATTAGGATGCATTGCACTCCACCGCATGCCTACGAAGACACCCCAAAACCGAGGTACTCTTCATGCCTTAGAGTCATAGTGTGATGTCACACTCGTACCAAGACCATAGATTATCCACTAGACTTGAGAAGTTAGTTAGAATAAAAAATCAACTGAGAATCTTATCTTCTCACTATCAAGATCCATAAACATGATCTCTGCATGATAAGAAAATAACATATATATTTGAGCCATCAACTAATATATATATACATATATATATATATGAAAGGTTATGGGGAGATGGGTAATCTTGCAGCATACATACAGAACCATTGAAAACCATTTTTTCACGCATACATAATAATTGAAAACCATTTTCTGTGCATGTAGTTTTGTTAAATTTAAATATCAATACCTTTCTACTTGCTTTTTTTGGACACATTATATTCTTGTTGTTATTATTATGCTGGGGTGTACATAACAACCGTTGAAATCTTTTGGTTCCTTGCATGTTTGGCATGCATAAAGCCTGTGTCGTAGTAGCAGATTAATGATCTCGAGCATTCGCTGCTAAAATCGATGGTACAATTTGTTACTGTTTTTGGTTCAAATTTTTAATAGTGCTTTTCTTTCTTTTCTGTACGTTTTGGGATATATGTATAAACTGTCAGCTTCTTTTGTTACATGTTATATATATGGAAATTAATGAAATGCAAGTTAGTGGCACTTCTTGTTGTCTATATGGTTGTTACATTGTTTATGAATATCAAATGGAAAATGCGAAAAATTACCATAAACTTTCATGTTGTCTAATACGATAATTATTGAATATAATACCATGAATGTCGTACAAACGGCTAACCAGATTCAACGGCATCACAATTTTAAATCAGAGTGGCGCAACAGAAGCGTGGTGGGTTCATAACCCAAAGGTCCAGGATCGAAACCTAACTCTGACACCAAACTGTGACGTCCTCGAATCTGGGTATGTTTACACGGCATCCGCGGTATTATATTAAATAATAATCGCATTAGGCAACATGAAATTGAGGGAAAATTTTTTGCGTTTTACATTTGATATTTATAAACAATGTAATAACCATAGAGACAATAAGAAACGTCACAAATTTACATTTCATTAGTTCCCATATATATACAATATATAACAAAAGAAGCTGACAATGTATACATGTATACCAAAATGTAAAGAAGAGAAAGGAAAGCACTATTAAAAAAACTGAATTAAAAATTGTAATAACTGTACCGCCATGTATAGCAGTGAATGCTCAAGATCATCAATCTGCTACTGCGACGTAGGCCTTTTGCCTGCCAAATATGCAAGGAACCAAAAGGATGCTAACGGTTGTTGCGTACATCCAAGCATATTAAAAATAATAAGAATTTAATGTGTTCAAAAGAAAGCAAGTAAAAAGGTATTGATATTTAAATTTAACAAAATTACCTGTGTGGAAAATGGTTTTCAACTTTTTTGTATGCGTGAAAAAAGTATTTTCAACTGTTCTTTATGTATGCATCATGATTATCTATTGCCTCATAACCTTTCATATATATATATATATATATTAGTTAAATGCCCTTATGTATATGATATTTTCTTGTCATTTAGAGATCATATTTATGGATCTTGATAGTGAGAAGATGAGGTTCTGATCTGATTTTTTATTTTAACTTCTCAAGTCTAGTGGATAGTCTGTGGTCTTGGCCTGAGTGTGACCCCACACTAAGACTCTAAGGCATGAAGAGTACCTTAGGGTTGTGGTGCTTCTGTAGGCATGCGATGGAGTGTAATGCATCCTAAATAAGTTCACAACACGTCCACTAACTTATCTATTACTGGTAGTAGTAGTAGTTCTAAGATATGATCAGTTGTTGATGATTGGTGATAAATGATGATTCCTTACCGAGCTCAACTGTAGTCAACTTAGTTGTAACTGATCTTAACTTTAATCAAACTCAATTGCGATTGATCTCAACACTAGCCAAACTCAATTGTGATTAATCTCATCTCTTAGCCAAACTCAACTATAATCATCGGCAAGCCTGTTGGCGGAACGGTAGCCAAAACTCAAGCGGTGAAGTAGCCTCTTAAGAGACCCTTCCCTCTCGCCCTCTAAGTGGAAGTGTGGTCCATTAGAGGAATATGTCTACTCCAAAAGTATGTCATTGAGACGGGTGAGAGAGATTCTTCGGAAAAGTCACTCTAGAAAACCTACCCGACCGGTACGGGCAAACGAGCTCGCAAAGAAAACTAAAACCGAGGGACCCTAGACTAGGTACCCTAAAACAGAAGCGGAACTGGTCAAAAGTAGGGATCCCAACGATGCGTAAAAACATTGCGAGCTCGCGTAAAAACCGTAAAAGGACTGGGATCCTAGACCCGCGCACTAAGCGGCTGCTACCCTGATTGAGCTTCATTTCCTCTGCCCAGTTGAGGGTCACCGCACCCTCGCATGGTCAGGTGTAAGAGTTACCATGACCGGTACTATTAAATGTCAATCATCATTGATTCTTAATATTTTCACTTGATCGCTGATTCCCAACAATTTCACTTGATCAATGATTCCCAATATTATTTTTTATTAATTAATGAATACTTATGTATTTTAATAGTTATTATTAGTCATGTGAGAAGCATACAATTTAATGTAGAAGTACACAACCCAATCTGCATATACTGTAAAATTATTCATCAGCTTTTAAGATAAAAATCTCTTTCATTCTAATAAAAAAGAACTCAATTGGATTTGTACAAGCAACTATTTAAAGTAAAAAAACTATTCTATACAAGTTCTCTTTTCAACATGTCCTCTTTAGTGATCAAAGTACTTGTAAGTTATTATGTTGCAACAAATGGAACTAATGGGTGATCACCTACAAAGGGTGAATATCCTTCTTTTTCAAAAAAGGGTGAATATCCTTCTTTTTCAAAAAAGGCTTTCTTTAAAGTACAATTCCTCGGTCTTACCTGTTTATATTTTCTTGATCTAGGCTTCAGTACTAATAAGAGATTGCCCATACATTATCACAAGAGGGATACTTTCTCTTCAGAACTTGTTTTCTCCTTCCTAAAGGGATACTTTCTCTTCGCAAGTTCGCAACCCGTTTTCTCCTTCTTGAAGTACAACAACAACAACAACAAAGCCTTTTCCCACAATTAAGTAGGGTCGGCTACATGGATTCTTCGCCTCCATTCAGATCTATCTTGGGTCAATCCCGAGCTTATATTCAAAAGACTAATATCCCTTCGTGTAGTCTCTTTCCAACACTTCTTGGGCCGTCCTCGCCCTCTCTTAGCCGGCTCAACATCCCAACACTTGCATCTCCTAACTGGTGCATCCGGTTATCTTCTTTGCAAATGACGAAACCATCTTAAGCGGTTTTCTTGCATCTTATCCTCGATCGGAGCTACACCAACTTTCTTTCTGATTACATCATTCCGAATCCGATCTTTACGTGTGTGTCCACACATCCACCTTAGCATTTTCATCTCTGCTACAGCCATTCTCTGCACATGTCTATGGTTCACGGGCCAACACTCAGATCCATAGAGCATAGCATGTCTCACGGTTGCTTTGTAAAACTTTCCTTTAATTTTTAAAGGAATTTTCTTATCACAGAGAACAGCAGAGGCTCCTCTCCTCTTTAGTCAGCCTGCATTTATTCTATTAGTAACATCTCCATCAATTTCCCCATCTTGTTGTAAAATAGATCCCAGATATCTAAAAGAATCTCTCTTCCGAATGTTATTGTCACCAATCTTCACCTCAATTCCTTCACCATTGCTTCCATCAAAGGTGCACTCCATATATTCCGTCTTAGCCCTACTTATACGAAATCCTTTAGTTTCCAATGCTTGTCTCCAGACCTCAAGCTTCTCATTTACTCCATCTCTAGTCTCGTCAATCAACACAATATCATCACCAAATAACATACACCAAGGTAACTCATCCTGAATGTGACTTGTCAACTCATCCATAATCAAAGTAAATGTGAGATTAATTGTAGGTTCATCTCCCAGTTTTACTTTTCATGGATGAAAAGTTCATACCGATGCTAAAAAAAATTGAACTTGATTTTTGGTTTAATAACCAATGCCCAAATATTATGTGTCTTGGGAAATCCCTATCATTAATTATAAAAAATTGTATTGAAATTTTGAAAGAAGAATCTAAGGGCCCGTTCGGTAGGAGAATAAGCAGGAATAAGGATGGGGAATAAGGGGAATAAGGGTCTATTCTCCGTTCGGCTGGAGGATAAGAATAAGGAGAATAAGGTGAAATAAAGGTAGGTAAGGTGGGATAAAGATAGGAATAAGAGTGAAATAAGATGAAATAATGGGGAATAGTCGTACCACGGGGAAGCGTGTTGGGGGCTTATTCCCCTTATTCCATTCCTCCTTATACCCCAAACGAACAGGGCCTAAGTGATTTAGATAGTTAGGAAAAAAGGATTACTCTGAAGGCCTTTTTCGGGGTACACGAGTTACACACACTGTAGGTGTAATTGATGACATGCAAGCTATAAGTTCTATGTCAATCTTAACGAAGATGTGATTGATATCTAACTTCTTGAAGAATGCTTAAGGCAGCAAAGAAAGGAGTTTGTTCATTCATGGCAACAATTAGAAGGGAGAGGTTGTACCTTTTGAAAGATCTCAAAATTGGATATCGCAAGTATGTAGGGCTAGAATCTGGAGCAAGAAGCAGCAACCCAACAGCTTCCTGCTGCCTGTTGCAGCAGTCTTAGCCAACTGCGCTCCAGGATCCCTTTGATTTGCGGGAATAGGGGAAGAACGACGGCCTCCTTCTTGGCTAAAAACATTTGGGGTTTTAGGGAAATAGGAAAGAAAAGAAGGGAGGTTTTTTTGTGGAACCTTCCTTGGTTTCTTTTTTTTAAAGATATCAGCCATGACATCAGCAGGTTGATGTCAGCTGCTGATGTCATAATTATATATATATATATATATATATATTTGATGCTGGATTTTTACAGACAACAGATAGTAGCACCGTTTGCTACAGTAGCAGAAAATTTTAAATTTATTATTTTTTAAACTATTTCTCTCATTTATTTAAGGTGTTAAAATTGACCGTATGGGCACTTGGTCTTGGATTTCGACGAACAATAGCTCGTTGATAGCTAATCGTCTCCACCAAAATTGGTTCCCTAGCTCTAATCGGGCTGGCTACCTTGATAGTTTTTACCATTGTAGTTGTATATATAACCACCATAACCATATGATGGAGATGTCTGCGCCCGAGGAGAAGAGAAGGTTCAGGATGAGGAGCATGAAAGTGTTTTGGGAATATGCCAAATGATCACTCATCATGTGATCCATATCCTTTGATGGGACTTGGTGTTGCTCCATGATAGTTTTCACCATTGTAGTTGTATCCATAACCATCGTAACCATATGATGGAGATGTCTGTGCCCGAGGAGGATGAGGAAGTTCAGGATGAGGAGCATAAAAGTATTCTGGAAAGACGCCAAATGATCACTCATCACGTGATCCATATCCTCCCAGAGGACTTGGTGTTGCTCCATGATATGGTTTGTTGATGTCCATGCTGCTGAAGGAACCTATGGATGATATAAAATTATCCATGAAGTTGTGTGCATGATGATGGCCATGTTTGTATGCTTTGTAATCCATAGGTCCTAGACTCGTTTGGGACAAATTGCCCATGTGCGATCGTCTGTTGCTCCATATATTCATGCCCTACGTGGAGCCCATCCTCGAATCTTCTATCACGTGGTCTATGACCACCCCATTCTGACCCCCTAAATATGTTTCTCCATCACCAGATTCACCACTACTACAACAGCATCATCATCATCACCTCTACTTTCATTCTTCAATTTGGATTTGAAATTGGATCTGGAACTAGTGGAGATTGTCATCAACAATTGTATTAAGTTTTAAGCCTCCAAGAGGGTCCATCATCCGACCTGATCTTGTCATGTAGCCACCAACTCTGCTCCCATTTTTTGCTTATATTCTGATTCAGCCTTCATGCTGGTTGATTGAGGACTGGATCATCATTAGAATCCATTTACTTTTGGAGAACATCTTCATCTATATCACCATCATGCATTTTTAATATATATGCAAGATTGATGGGGTTTGTGTAGTCGTTTATACCATGCCCCTCTCTTGCATGTCTTTAGCCTTAAGTTGTAGTACATGTGACAAGATCGTGGAGCTTTTGTTCTCCCAACATGTTTCGGCTCATCGAATGAATCAGGTTGAATGAACTATAATTCCTTTCACATCCCCCGGTAGATGCGGTTTGAGACAATACTTTCACTGTCACCTTTTACAGATTGAGAGCTTCAATCCCGTACAGTAACCAACATGCGGTTGCAGAATATCGAAAGGAGATAAATCAATAATAGTAAATAGTAATTCTATGCCACAATCAATGGATTTTTTCGTCCTTACCAGGAAGAATATTACTCTGTCCATTGATCGCGATAGTTATATTGAAGGACCCCAAAGCATCCTTAAAGAACTTGACCTGCACATTTTTTGAAGTTATAAAGTGTCACGTAATATTTCCATTGAATATTTTGTCAGACTACTTGGAAACGTAAGTCCACTCCAAATTACCCCATTTATGCACATTGTTTACGTTTTCTCATCTTTCACGGTTCTCCATCACAATTTGGACAGTTGCTAGAAGGTCAGCATTTATACGAAGATTGTACTTGTACTTGGGATTGAAGCAATTAGCTAGACACAAGCATGCATAATTCTAAAATTTTAATCTAACAAAAGTGCTATTAATAAATACAAAATAGATTGACTACATACCAGCCTTGTGAAGAGGATGTGAGAGCATTTTGAATCAACGTTCGTCTGTGATGTCCAACCATGCTTTGTGTCCATTCCCAACTACTTCTTTGACCTCTCTCATGCAACTCATTGCCTCGTAGATCACTCCATGGTAGGCTTTTTATTGCCATCCATGATTTGCAATGCAGACATATCCCGATCCATTATTTTCGTGAATCGTGTCACATCATCCCAGAAGTGAAGATCATTGATCTCCACTTTCCTCCCTACTTCTGTCCGAGTTTCAGGTCTCTCGAACCATTCACCTTGGCAACACATGGTTTTCAATCCTTTCTTGTGTTGTTTAAGGCTTTGCAATGTTATAAAATTGATTGCAAAGCATGTGATGCCATGCCTCACCAGTTCACCATTGCACATTCACCTCATCAAAGCCAGCACTTTGGAATGGTTGTAAATGAAAGTGGTGATTGTCCAAGTTTGCTCCGCCACTTTTGACACCAGCTTCCTCTTGTTGAAATCCTTTAGGATCAAATTAATACATCGACATATTTCAAAAAAATCGTCTTCCCGTTGTATACATAAGGAAGTTGATGATCTGCTTCTTCGAATAGCTCGTCCAACCAGCCCCTAGCTTGTATTGCATGGATCCGCTCCTCATCAAGAAGGGCTCGTCTCCCTCCCACTATGTTTTTTTGGTGGGTGGCGTTATTGGTGCACCTTCAGAACCACTCCAACTGCCAATGGAAACATAGAAGCCGCCTCATGCACCATCGAGTTCTCGCCTCTCGAACTCGTTCCTCAGAGATTCATGTGTTGACGTTCTGTATGCCCTCCCCTCAACTGCAGTTTGAATATCAACGGGGTAGACAAAGTCATCGTCATATGAATCGGAAAGGATATTGAATTCTTTCTCGAACATGAACTCCTTGAAGTGTTCATCTTCTCAGCTTCTCTATATCTTTGTCCTTCTTCATATCCAAGTTAACCTTCACCAAGTCGCTCACATCTTAGGGATAATACGTGCACTTTCTTGTTATTGTCAACAAGATGGTGCTTCAACCTCGTAATCCCCTTTTCTCCCAACCTATTCCCATAGAAGTTGCATTGTGGTTTCGATTAGTTGCCATTTGGAGTAGTGGCGAACCTCCAATTAATCTCCCCAATGTCCCTCTGATCCCAGTGTCATCAGATCTTGAACCAGAGTGTGAGCCCATAATGTTGATTGCTGAAACCTACGAAGAAATTACAAAACAAACATTAGTGAGATATACGATGAGAACAATCAATTATTTTCTACTTATTTTTTGTTCTAATTTTCGGATTTATTATATTTATGATTTCTTAGCATGCTTAATATGCGTCAAGTCTTGAATATTGAGTGCTTAACATACTATCTAATTTTCTATATTTCGATTTAGAAAAACATCTTAGATCTAGAGTTGAGGTAGTGAATTTAGAGAAAACCACATATGGGATAACACGAAAATCAATTATAGATCTAAGGTTTAATTCGCGGAATTAATAAATTATTAATTTTTATTTAACATCAAAGATTTAAAAACCTCATTTTTTATGCGTAGGATATGAGATCCGAGTTTTCCTTTGAAAACTTAACTTGATTCCACAATAAAACTCAAAAATCTCAAATTAATTCTCCCTATATCTCACAAAATAATCCAAATCTTCCAAAAAAACTCAAGAATGTGCAATACCGGAACGATATAAACAATAACCCTGAAAAATCGCCCATACATCAACAAATTTGAAAAGATTGGAGTAGCGTACATCATGGAAGCTAAAGCTTGGAGGAATTTGGAAGAACAGGCTCTGCTGCAATTCTGGCAAAATGAGGGCGCATTTTGCCCATATCGCCCACTTGTGTGGAAGCCATTGTTGCAAGATTTCATATGTCGGCGATATTTGGCCGATACCAGATATCTTGCCCACATATCAGGCCATTGTGATCGATATCTGGGAAATCGAAAGCATGCATGATATCGAAACCCCCTCCCATCGACACCGATATATACATCAGCAATATTTGAAACCCTTGTTGGGCATACATATCGCTCAGGCATATTCAACACTATGATCACTGTTTGGAAGCAAAGTGTTCATGTAGCATGGCCCCACTTAAAGCGGGAAAATGCTTGGTTGTTGTACCAAAAAAAACACTCTACTATCAAATTAGTAGTTTATATGATAGGTGATGGAAGGTTAAATGGATCCATATCCATGGTAAAAAGCGGGATATGGATCCAGTGATGTGAGGTTAGATGTTTATATGATATAGAGATTGAAGGTTAAATGGATCCATATCCACGATCCGGTTAACAAATTATGTCATTAAAATATTATACTTGAGTTATATAGATTTTTTTTAAATCAACGAGGAGATTATTCATATAGTTTCCTCGACCACATATCAAATTCTTTTAGATTAACAGAGAAAATTCTACATTTTTTCTTACGCAATGCTAGAAAGTTTTCATTGACAATACTTTTTGCAATATATACTTGTATAGTACTTTCTCAAAAAATTATGTCACTACTGATCACAGAACAGACAACTCTTGAAACTCAAGTGATTGAGTTGCATATATTCTGATAACAATAAAATATGACATGAATGTTTTTAATCTAAATTTTAAATGGTTTCTTTTATGAGAGAAATGTAAAGTTATTTTTTTCAAACAATATTTACTTACAAGTTTATCTGTCAGCTAACTGGAGACTTGGACAAGATGGTTGCTTTGCAGAGGCTGTTGGAACCTTTCGGGATCTGTGAGGTTTGTCTTCGAAACAATGTCTGAATTAGAACTCAATAGTGCCTTTTTTATGATATGGAACAATGAATTTTAGAAATAATCTAGATTCTCCTCCTCCCCTCACACGTAACTCGTGAACATTAAAAATAAATGTATTAATTGCATCTCCTGAGAATGTGGGAGAGAGAGAGAGCTCTTTAGGAGAATGGTGTGAGGAAGAGAGTAAGGGGGAGAATGATGGAGAGAGTGAGCAAGAAGGACGGTGATGTTGGTGGTTGGAAGTGCGGTTTGGTTTTGTGAAGGTGGGCTCCGCTGTTGGAGGTGGTGGTTGGTTATTTATGTGCTATCCACATTAGAAGACAATCTTTTCACTTGCCCGATTTCAGTTGCAGTGTTCAATGATTTGATTGCAGTAGTCGTGGTTGTTTGGTGCATGTGTCACACTATCAGGTAGTGTGCTTGAGGCTCGGAGTGGTTGTCGTTAGAAATATTGAAATATTCGGTTGATTCAAGATGGGGGCACCTTTTCACCTAGTGAGGAATTAGGTTCTTCGATCTCATCTGTTGTTGTCAATGTCGTGTGTAATGGTCATTTCAAATTTATGAAGTCTAGATCTGACTCCAGTTCATATACAATCAAGTCTCTAATACTTTGGTGAGATATGATTACTTGCATTGTGAACATCGGAAAATAATTTCATTCCGTTATGAGTAAAAAACCCTGTCATATGAGAAAATAACACACAAAACGAAGAGACAATGGAACCACATAGTATACAAAAATTCTTTATACTATCGTCAACCATGAGAAAGTTGAGTTATATCTTCGGACCTGCAAAAACCTTTAATGGAAGAGGTCCCCTATGGTAAGTCCAATCCAATCTGTGTAATATATGCCCACACGTTGCTGAGACACGAGCTGAGAAAATATAAGAACGATTCTTCTTCCTTCTTATGCTAAGAATTACCAGTATAAGTCTCCATAAGATATTCGGATTGTGTCAAACATGGTTGAAACTCCATAGTAAGGGAGGAATGCGTGCATACATTCCAAGGGGGGAGGGGATGCACATTCTCTAAGAGGAGAGTTGTTACAATAAGGAGAAAGATAAGGAGAGGGTGTCAAATATGTATGTTTGTAGCCCTTACTAGACTGCCTATTATCATATGGTCCATCACAACCATATGATAGGCATCAAAATAAGGAGAGAGATAAGGAGTGGGTGTCCACGACCTCTTCCCGAATATGTTTGTCCACCACCACCACATGAAACATTTCTATCATCCTCATCTCTGCCATCATCCTTTGATTTTGATGTAGAAGTGGAAACTCCATCACCATCATCGTCGTCATCTTTTTCCAACCCTTTTAAAGGAGGTCATTTGAATTGATTTTATCATGTAGTTATCAACACCACCCAATTGTTGACTTATAACTTTTTAAGCCTTTTGCCCTCATCAATGTTGGCTTGCTCTTGGAATCTGTCCACTTCTAAAGAACATCTTCATTTACGGCATCATCATCATCATGCATTTTGAAAATATATGTGGGTTAATGAGGTCTGTGTAGTCTTCCGCCATTTCCCTCTCTTACATATGGCATCTTTGACCTCAAGTTATAATGCATATAGACATAGATTAGTGTGGAGCTAGACAAGTGCGGAACTTGCCTTCTCCAATTTATTCTTTCTTTGGGAATGAATGAGGCAATGTGATCAAGTTCCTCAAACATCTTCTACCGATGTAGTTTGATATGGCATTGTTACCACCATTTTTTGCAATTCAGAAGCATCTAACCTGTAAAATAAATTAAACACCATTCAACTCTTTAAAAGAGAAAAAAAATCATTTTTTTGAATAGAAATCTTACTACTTGACAAGTGGTAAATGTATACAATTTAAAAGGGAAGATTATTAATCTCTCCATCGATTGACGTAGTTCTTCCTTATGTTCCCAATAAGACTCTAATATTGTTCGAATGAATTAAACAATAATCATCATATGCACTTAGTTTAAGACTGTAATTGAAGTCAAGCACAAGGAGAATGCAGAAAGGTGAGCAATCAGCTGAAAGTCCGAGGGACACAACTGAACTCCAAAGCTGACTACCTCGCATCACCTGGAGGAGATTCTAGTTAAAGCCCTCAGTCGGCCACTCAGTACCTTATTCTCACTGCCCTCTCACTCTTGTTGTTTGTCTGCGCTTGTAGACCAAGCCCTCACTCTTGCCCTATTATATAACACTTGCTTTTTTCCGAGACGGAGCTTAACCTGAGTCTCGGTTAAGAACGACGATGACCTACGTTTCACATGGCGCACGATTCCATGGAGAGTTTCATTCGGGATCGTGATGGAGGGCATAGCCTATGATCACCGTCTTTGATCATGCCCCCCGCCATTTGCTTCAGACATTGCACAATGATCCAAAGACCCTAAGCCCTCGACATCTTGCTCCATCCTCATGTCTTCCCGGGGAACCCGTCGGTTCTGGCTGCCCCAAATATCTAGTCCTCTTTCCTCTCCCTTCTTAGCATGTCCCCGCTTGCCCCGCTTGGTCTTCTTCCTCCAACAATATACTACCCCTCTTCTATTAAGTGAAGTTATGAAGTTCAGTTCAGATGCCTGATTAGCATTTTTCAGACCCCCTCGGTCTCCTTTCGAGGGTGCACAGATAGGCTACTTGTTTGTTGTTTCAAGTCCTAATTTCCTACCTTATTCATGCATATTGTTTGTGCATCTCCATTCCTTGCAAGTGTTTCTATGACAATTTGAATGGATGTAGAAGTTGTTATTAGTATGAGTATTGTGCTTGTATTTGTTTTTTGGGATACGATAATGCAACAACAAAAAGCAAGACTCATCCCACATTAAGTAGGGCCTACTACATGGATTCTTTGCATCTATTTAGATCTTTTTGGGTCATTCTCAGACGTAGATCCAAATAAGTAGAGAGTGAAAAGATACCGAAAAAGGAAAAAAAACCTTGCTCCTCACAGATGGTGACAGCTCTAAAACTGCCACAACTGACATCATTATTGTCACGGGTTATAAAGCAGGCTGTGGCTCGTGTAGCAGGGGTTATTCCAACCTTGGGGAAGAAATTGGTTTCTAAATGAAGATCATAGCTTGCAATGTAAGGATTCTGGGTGACCTGGAGAAGCGAAGAAGTACAGGGTCTCTTTTGCAAGCATGGTTTTGTGATGGTGTGCTGCTACAAGGAACAAAATTGTGGGGCTGGACAAATGTGTTGTGGAACTCTTTGGGAGCCTCAAACTTATCGGAGTTTAGAGCTATGGATGCCATTGGAAGCGTGAGAGGGACAGTAATTGCGGGGAAAAATATCACCTTCTCCTTTATCTCCGAGCACAAGGGGTATGTTTGAAGGTTTCTAATTCAGAATTGTCTCTCCGACACCCTCTTGGTGTTTTCATGTATCTACATCCCATGTACACCCTCCCAAAGATCAGATTTGTGGTCTGATATCTGCTATGTTAAAGAAAGATACTCTACGCAGGCTTGGGTGGGTTTGGGGTGGGGGGATGACTTTAATGGGTTGCTTCTCTCTTATGATCGACCTCATCTTTGAGGAGGACATGATCTGAGATCTACTGAATTTGCAAAAAGGATTGATGAGTTGCAATTGGTGGTAATTGATGTATTTGATACCCGCTATACATGGCAGAACTTATGTTCTTGCTTCCGGATTGACCGATTTTTGGCATTGAATGAGCTAATGAAGGAGTTTCCTTTGTCCACAACGTCATCTCAAGCAAGGACTAGATCTAATCGTGCCCCTTTAATATGGGAGTCTAGAGAGATTCGGTGTCGATCTTTTTCTGATTTGAGAGGTCTTAGCTTCTGGAGGACCGCTTCCGAGAATTGGTTTCTAAGCACTAGTCTGGTGCAGGTTCGCTGGCTTTGCAGCACCACATATTGCCCAAAAGTTAAGTTCTTTGCATGAGACGCTGGTTTCTTTCAAGGGGGATACTAGGAAGCGCAAAAGAGCTCATTGTTCTGTCCCGAAATCTGAAGTGATAAGGTTGGACAAGATTGAAGCCTTTCCCTCGATGAGCTAAAGGAGACGATGAGCTGGCAAAAACTATCATGGAGTAGGACAAGAAATGATGGTTGAGTGGAGGCTAAAATCCAGACATGCATGGATTAAAGAGGGAGATGCAAACACGAAATTCTCGCATAGAACTTGTGTGGATGACAAAGACACATTGTGATCCACTTTGTGGTGGTAAATGATAGGCATGTAGAGGGCAACCACGATATGGGTAAAACCCTTGCTGACTATTTCTGAGATTTCTCTCGCAGGGCTGAGAGCAAACCCTTGAGATGGACGGGCCACTTTGTTGTGCCATTATTTGAACAACTTTTTGATAATTTTGTGTGAAGTGTCATGATTGAGGTGGTGAAGGCATCGGTTTGGGGTATGAATGCTGATGGTGCTCATGGTCCGAACTTCTTCCTCGTCATCTTCTTTCATGAGATCCGAGAGGTTGCAAGGAGGTGATACATCATTCCATGATCAGAGGAGGCATGGTCTGCAGAGCTTCTTTTGGAAGGTAAAAATGGGTCTTTTTATTTCTTTTAGAGTTGAATTCGCTATGCCTTTATGACCTTTTCCACAAGGTGTCACCGTTCCTACAATCTGGATCCGGGCTATAACCGGATGCTTGCTGCAAGTCTAAGGCGTTTACATTATTCGATAGTGCATTGGCTATACTGTTGGTTCATGCTCAAATGGGTAATGTCCAACACCATCATCCCACGTAATATTTCCTCCCCTTCGAATTAGGAGTTACAGATGTTAGAGGCACGCAACAATGCTTGTCTAGTAGGGTTTGTCTTCGACAACCATGCAGTAGGTGGTGGGGAAGCATCGGATCATGTGGAGGAGGCAAGGGCCTTAGCGTCATGTTAGCAACACACATTGTTAGGTCACAAGGAGTAGCTTAGTGAGGACATCGAACACTATTGGTTTCCACGTGGTGGGTGGAACTCAGCATGGGTAAATAAGATTCGTCAATGGAGGGGAAACTCATAGCGACGCAAATGGGAGAGCGTTTTGCGGATTTTCACACAAAAAGGCCCGGAGAAAACAAGGATGGTTGAGAGCTACATGATCTTGAGGCTGCAAATTGCGACCCATGAGAATGTTGATAGCACGTCGAGGGAAATGGAGGTAGAGACATCTTTCAGAGGTCGTAATGCGAAGTATGTGGAGGTAGCGTTGGCAGGGGGAGTCCCCATTGTTGACCAATGAAGCTCATTTCTTAAAATATTAAAGGAATAAGGTGGTCGAAGAGACACTTGACTGTCCATTGCTCTTGGGACCTGGAAGGTAGATGTGATTTCTATACAAGAAATGAAATTAGAAGTGCATTTCGAGCCAAGACTCATAAATTTTCAAGCAATGAATTCAATGGGGGCTTCTTTGGAGGGATCCGGGTTGGTCTGGAGGGGAATTGTTTTCAATTGGAGGATGTTGTTTTAGATTGTTCCTCACTTTCGATGATACTAGTGCGGAAATCTGAGTGCATGCATCTTTTTGTTCTTGTCAGTCTATGATTCTCCAATTGCCTAGTGATGATTCTCCAAGATAGTACCCACGTCGATTTAATGCCTTCTCATTTAGGGGCTCTTTTGAATACTTAGATTTTAGATGAGCTTTTGCTGGTGCGTGCTAGATTTTCGATAATGCCATGGATTATGGTAGATGATCTAACTATTACCTTGTTTATTGTTGATAGGTTTGGACTTAGAGCAAGGGGATCTGGATCTTAACTCCACGAGTCTCATTGGTTTCAATGGTGATTTGTCTCTAGAGGTGTTGGATACATCTAATTTCAAATGCACATGGGGGAACTCTTTGTCATGTTCTCGTCTTAGTCACTTAGAGCTTCCCTTGAGTTCATTGAAAATTTTCATCTTCTGTCCATCCATTCATTGTTTCTTTCACATTTGGACCATATTCCCATCTGTGGGGGCTAGGGGAAGGTTGATGTCTGGGTAGTGTCTTTCGCTTGGAGCATTCGTGGCTCCTTGAGGAGGGTTACGAGGATCTTATGGTGCTTTACTGGCATATTGAGTGGGAATATGATGGAACAATAAGGAGGTGGCAATGAAGCTTATGGCTTTGTGAAAGATCTCGATTTCCCTTTAGCCATGGTTGCAAGAAGCCTTGCCTTGGAAGATTGACTAGCAACCAAGAGTTTAAGGACTTGGAATACAAACCATTTGGATGGAAAGGAGAAATAGAGAGCGGTTGTGCTGGCGAGTGAAGGGCGGGGAACGCGAGTGGCGTCGGTCGATGGTTGCGGAGTCGGAGAGGCGTGAGAAGGGGCCGAAGTAGGGGAGCGGGGGCTGGAGTATTGTCACACTTGAAAAGCGGCCAACGTTTCAGCTGCGGTGAGCGGGGACACCGGGCATCATTATGCGCCCTTCCTCCATGCTTCTCGTGTGGGGTAGTTGGGCATCAACGGAGCTCCTGTCTTCTCCAGGGGAGGATGTACTGTATCATAGAAGGACGTATCGGCGATATATCAGTGATATATCGCTGATATATCAGTTTCAACGGGGAAGGGGTTTCAATATCACCCAATATATTCTTTTGCAGGGATATCGGCGATATATCGCCACATCGGCTCATATTGGTCTAAAATGACTTGATTCAGTACAAAAAATCCTAGATATCGATCGATATTGCCGATATTTCACCGATATCTCTATATATCAATGCTATTATTCATGCAAGATTGAGTTCACGGACAACGAGTCCCTCAACCACGAGCCTATCAAAAGTCCAGCTCTCACATTCGCTTGAGGCTTCCCAGCCACCACATCCGCAAAGGAGCAGCCAGGTCTGACCTCACCACCAGGACTCTTCGAAAATCCGATGTCATTGGAGGCTCATCACCAAATGTCGGACCCATAACATGTGCAGACTGTGACCAAGGTTGGTCAATATCGAAGAAAAGTTGGTCGTTGTCTTGCCGATATATATCCTAAGATATCTATCGGTATCTTGGAAAATTATATATTATGGAATATCCATATCCCTAACATGGCAATGCTAATATTTCGCTGATATTTCACGATATTTTGAACCATGTTATTATCGGTAATGACATTATGGGAATAAAGAGACTAAGGCATTCTTATAGAAAGTGTTCATCATTAAGTTCTTGATAATCTTTAAGACTTTTCATGGCATTGAAGTCATCAGGGACTTGGGAGGTAATTTATTTCCAAGAAAGAAAATTTTTATTGAGATGTTCTTGGAGAAGGATTTAAGGCTATAAACTTCCCCAAATCTTCCAGACTCATCATCATACCCGTTGGAGTAAATTACATAAAAGTCGCTGAACTTTACACTCGATTTCAGTATGGCACCCGGACCTTTAAAAGTCACAATATGGTACCCGACTTTATGAGTCAATGATCAATTTCAACGTGGTACTTCTTTTATATTTTTCGTAAAACAAATCGTCGAATTCCATTTGTGGACCAAAATACCTTTATCCTTCCTGCAATCATTCATCATCACTTTCATCCCCAAACCAAGGTTGGAAGGACCCCCTCCCCTCCACCGTCACGGTCCTTCGACATGAGGCTCACGTGTCAAAGACCTGGAGGTGGCGTTCTTCTTTTGTTGTTCTTGAGGTCGGCTGAGAACTCCAGGTGGTGGCATTATTGATCAGATTTTTCTCGAAGATGGTGGTCCAGAGTTGTTTCTCTTGATGGCGCTTGGTGTAGGTACAGAGGCGATCAGAGTCGAAGATGATGCTATGCCGAAACAAAGATGGTCTGGTGCTTGGTTCTTGCGTTGATGTCGGGTGATGGGTCCAATCATCAAGCAATGGTTGTGCTCAACCAGTAAAGCAACTGCGGAGATTGGATCGGGGCGGAGAGCGTGGCTCTCGGCTCGCCTGACAGTGGATTTGAGTGGCAGAGATGTCAGTGGTGCTGGTTGGCTTAAGTTGAAGATGACAGGAGTACTTGGATCAAAAAGAAAAGATGTTCGACCTTCTCGATTGCTGCTCATTAGGTCCAAACTGGTCTTGCTATCCGATGCTTCAGGATGATCTCCAAATACTCGAAGTGATTGGTTGTCGAACCCTGCTAGAAGATTCCTTTGGTTGTCGAACCCCTGCAAGAAGAATCTTTTGTACTCCATTCGTTAAGAATCGGATGAATAGGCATTTAAGATTAGTTGAGAAACCTCTCTTTATTCACTCGTGTTCGATCAGAAACTCGTGGTTAATTTTGCCTTGTGAATTTGAGATAATTTTCCTTCAGATGGAGATTTCTAAACTATGAAGCATTGAATTCTAAGTACTTAATTCAAATAAGATTTCATGACTCTTATGATGATGCACATGCACATCCAATGGACGAATCTTTAGCAAAAGAACAAATAAACTGGGCCAAAGATTTTTCATTTTTTTGAAACGAAACACCCTTTATAGAACAGAATAATAATCCACGGTTGGATCTCTAGGCTGAGGGTACCATGGTTGATGGCTGGAAGCGGCGAGCTAAGGGGTACTCGGAGAATATTCTAGCATGTGGGTCGATGGGTCCGGACACGAATCGATGCTTGATCAGTCTAGGGATGGGACCAATGAGGGGCACAGAGAAGGAGATAGTATAGAAGTCGGTGATGACGAAGGGGTCCCTGACGCCATCTTCGCTTGGTCTTCGGGTCTAGTGCTCACCGATTGGTTCTCGATGAGCTTACGAAGCCATTTTCTGTTAAGAGAGAGGGGAGAGGAGAATGGGGGGAGGCTGAAATAATATATGTTTTTTTCTGTAGATCCTTAGGATATTCTCCGGTTATACAAAGATTTTGGATATTCTGAGATCTTTATTATTCTTTCTTGATTTGATTCCATGTTTATGTATTTTCACTTTAAATTCTCTGTATCTATATAGAGGTAGGCCTTCAACGGTAAATTTCAATTCATTTTTATCCTTTACAATATCTATGGCTTCAACTTAGGTGGAGTGGTAGGATTTGAGCATTAGGGTTGGAGTCATAGATACTCTATTTTTTGCTTTCTTTTGTGTTATTTCTATTCCTAGCCTCCCTTTATATGAGGCATATAGCCTATTGTTCAGAGTATTGAACATTACATTCCAGAATCCACAATTTAGTTCTTCATCACATATTGAGAGGAGAGGTGTGTCTAAGTAGGGCCTATACATATGTTCATATGTTACAGGTTAACTGAAGCAATAATAGATCAGACCATGTGTGTCATGTCCGACAATAACGCAATCCATAATATGTTGATCTTTTAAGAAATAACATGAATTTAAATTCTTTTATATATAACTTAGGAGTGTAATTTCTTGGTCCATTTGGCCTCCCCGTAACAAAAATCCTGGCTTCGTCCGTGATGCAAATATAATATTTTCGTCTAATTAATAGGCTACTTATTTGAAAGGGATATTTACATCCATAATCTTAAGTAGTTTTGTAATTACCTCAATTACACCCATGACCTTGAATAGTCCTTAACTCTTACATAGCAATATAGCATAACCCCGGGTAGTTTCTGAATTACGTACATAACCCTGAGGAGCAGCTTTCATCCGTTTCTCCGTTAACTATGATGAAATCCGTTATATAATCCACCTTTGAGTTCAACGTATTTACAATAGATATCACTCTTTCCCTCGTCCTTGGACCTCCCGCTTACCACGTCTCGTATATCCTCGACTCCTCCCGCCTCCCCACCTCCGTCGACAACGTTGATAAAGCCTTACCTCCGAAATGTTTTACATCGAGGGGAAGATGGAGTGAGAGGAAGGGTAGGAGCAGTTGCTGTTGCTCGTACGAGGGGAGGGGAAGGGGAGCTTCTGTTGTTGCTGTTGTTGCTCGCGCGAGGGGGAGTTGAAGGGAGAGGGAGGGGAAGGGGAGGAGCAGCAGAAGTTGTTGCTGCTGTTGTTCCTGTTGCTCGTACGTGGGAGAGGAAGGCAGAGGGAGGGAAGGGGAGCAGCAGCAGCAGCTACTGTTGTTGCTGCTGCTGCTCACACGAGGGGAGGGGAAGGCGGATGGAGGGAAAGGGGAGGAGCAGCAGCAGCTGTTGTTGATGATGTTGCTCGCGTGAGGGGAGGGGAAGGCGGAGGGAGAGGAAGGGGAGGTGGTCGGCTGGGGGGACGAGGTTGCTGCAGGAGATAGCGGAGATCAAGGTTGCAAAAAACAATTCATGCGGCCGTTTAAAAGGCCGTTTAAACTCATTCGGTCCTCAACCGACTGTATTACCTTTAATCGGCTATGTAAACCGTCAGACCGTTTAAACGGGTGTAATCGGCCGTTTACACGCCGTTTAAGCGGCCGCGTTTTGCATTAAGATTACATAAACCCTATATTGATTATGCTATCTACTTTGACATGTCACATTTGGATGAAGAAGTCATTGAAATTGATAATATCTGATCAATGTTGTGAATATGTGATAATATTTTTATAGGTCATTTATACTTTTTTATTAAATATATATACGTAATATTTTTTATTAAATTAAAAATGTAAAACCGCATAGACCGTTTAATTTCCGTTTAAACTCTCGCATACCGTTTAAACAGTAATCGGTGACCCTACCGACTGTATACCGCATACCGTTTTTTGCAACCTTGGCGGAGATTAAACTTTTGGTTAACTTCAGTCGTTAGATTGTGGATTTGTTAGATTAACTCAGTCGTCTAATTGAGTTAATGGGCTAAACTAATAGAGGGTTATGTGTGTAAAAATTGAAGGCCCTGGGTGTGATTATGAATTATCAAGGATTACTGGGGTAATTATGAAACTATTCAGAGTGTGTAAATATCCATATTTAAAATTATTTCATATTATCATTTTCAGCATGTTGTTAGAACAAGTCGGTCATATGGTTTCAAATGTGTACAACTCCAAAAGGTCAGATACTTCTGCACAAGCGGAGCTGGATGTTTTAATAATGGGTGCCAATGAAAACATAGTGTCTGATGATTATTTTATTCCAGCCACCTATCTGTTAATGCAAGAACCTCAGTTAGCAGCAATCATCAGCAGCGTTCTGCTGTCAATGTTACTTCGTTAGCTATTTATACCCTAAAATTATTATTATCAAGTACTATGAAAGAAACAATGATCAAACCATTAGAATCTACTCTTTCCTAAGTAAAATCTAGAGCGGGAATATGGTTAACCTTCATGAGCCATATCAACAGGAGGAATTGATGATATGCAAGATTTATATTTTCTTCCAACCACAACGGTCAAACTTCCTTTATCTAAATTGTTGGAAGCAATGGCACAAAAACAATAATCTCACAATCATTCTTTTCAGGTGGCACGAACTGGAAGGGCTGCGCTGGTGCGTGAGTCGGGGGTCGATTCCAAACAGCTGCGTGGATTCTCTCTACCAGTATAAAGCTGGCTTCGATTTATTTAAGTTCTGGAAGTAATAAAACATCAGAGGTAAATTGGTGCGAAGTTAAGCTCAAGCTGGGATAGAAGATAGGGATAGAAGACCCGTATTATCTTGGTAATTTCAGATGTTTAAGGAATGGTATATTAGAAATAGACCCTCTTTTCTCATTTAGAGATAGATATAAGAGCTCATAACCATGGCTGTTTCCACTGTATGGCACCATGGACTTCAATCAGAAACAGCCAGTTTCACCGCTTCATCAGCATCTAGTTGCATTTGTACTTATTAATCATTGTTCTTTATCGTTACATCATAAGAGGTAACAG
Organism: Ottelia alismoides; assembly: GCA_037367405.1. Taxonomy (NCBI): domain Eukaryota; kingdom Viridiplantae; phylum Streptophyta; class Magnoliopsida; order Alismatales; family Hydrocharitaceae; genus Ottelia; species Ottelia alismoides. The sequence continues at coordinate 86,294 of JAZKJV010004825.1, read as the reverse complement.
GTACAAATGCATAGGTTGTTGCTGATCAAGGAAATTTTATACAACAAGAAAGCCTTTTCCCGCAATTAGGTAGGGTCGGTTATATATATTTTTTGCATCTATTCAGATTTAATTTTGGGTCATTCTCGGGATTAAATCTAAATGACTAAGATCCATTTGGATGGTCTCATTTTAACACTTCTTGAGCCTTTCTCGCCTCTATTAACCGGCTCAACATCCCAAATCTCGCATATTCTAAACGGTGCATCAACCGACCTTGCAAATGACCAAACCATCTTAAGTGATTTTCTATCATCTTATCTGCACTAACTTTTCTTCTGATCTTATCATTCCGAATCTGATTTTTTCATATAAGACCAAACCATCTTAAGTAATGTTTTCATATATGTAGTCTAATAAAGGATAATCTCGGCGATGGCCGCTTTAAGGAGTTGCAGATGGTCGTCCAAAGGGAGCAGTTTGGCTTTCCAACCTCCACACAGGGACTGCATCTTATCCTCTAGAGGTCGAATAGAGATAAACATTGTTAATGATTAATGAAATTACATCAAAATAAGGGACAAGCGAGCAACAAGTTGTGCTGCTAGTCCTTTTTGAAACCACCAAAAGAAAATTACAAGGGAAATGTTGAGATAGGTGGACGGGAAAGACTCTTCCCAACACACCTCCAGCGAGATCAAGTCCATAGTCACACTATGCAACTCTAGGAGCAAGAGAGTTTACTATTGAAGGCATTTGGCTTGAGGCTTGTCCGCTTATGGAATTCATTGGAGTTCTCCCTAATAGCTTTGAGGGTCATTTTGGTTACTGGGTTACCTTGGGGTAACCCAGTGTATCCCCTTGCATTACTGGGTTGGAATTCCATCACAAATCAATGTAATATCACTTCGCATTCCTTACTCCAGACCCTCTCCAATCCTCATAATCATCTAAACAGCTACTATTCACAGGAGGTTGCCCCACCCAAGTAACCAAACAGAACTTGAGGGTTCTTAGTTAGGTCTTGTACAACAAATTATCATCTCCATAGATGAGGCAGGTAGGTGTCCTCCCACATCTGCAACACGCGGGTTTGACATCACCCCTCTGATAAGCTTGATCAAAAGGGACAAAGCTTCCATAGTGTTAGTGAAGAGCAAGGGACGAAGGAGGTCTTCTTTTCTTAGGAGTACGAAATAAGGATGAAAAAGAATACGAATATATTCGTATCGTATTTGTTTTATACATATTTTGACATTTGTATTTGTTTTAAATAGATCCAGATAATATCACTTTGACATTTGCTAATATTCGCTTTCGTATTTATATATCCATTTTCGTACATAAGTATAGTAATATATTTATTTATAAATGTATGTAACAACATTTTATGATTGCATTCACCATTGTTGTTATAATTGTTATGAAAATAATATGTATGGTATTTATCTATTTTACGTGTAAACCATACTAAACATGTATATTTTTGTTGATCTATCAAAATATTTTTGTTATTATTCGTATCCGAATCATATTTTGTTTTACATACGTATTTGTTTTTAAGGATATAGTAACACATTTTCATATCCTTCAATATTCATATTCGTATTTTAAAATAGATAAGGATATGATTATACCTATATTGGCATCCGTATCTAACCATTCTCATCCCTAGTACGGAGCCGTTGAACAACCCATGCAGACAACCATCCATAATCATGGATAAACGTAGTGTAACAAGAAATCGTGGTCCACTGAATGGATAGCTTTCAACAACTCCAACTTAAGACATGCCCTTATCGCTTGGTTTATGGCAAGTCAGATGCTATCATCGATAAGCAATGCCTGACTAGGGATGAGCTTTGGATCGGACCGGCCTAAAGCCCAGTCCATGTAGATCGGCTCGGTCCAAGCTCAAATTAAAATTGAGACGGGCCTGGGCCATGATATTAGGCCCAACTATTTTTTGAGCTAGGCTCGGACTTGACTCGGCCCAGCCTGAACAATAGAAACCACCAACCTGATCTGGATCTAAGTGTATGGAATCCCACCATGTTTCATAATATTATTCCTCTTTCATATCATTCAAGGACCCATTGGTCATCTTTAAGATTTTTATTCGTTGAATAACGAGTCCGGTCTTCTTTTATGATTGTTATGATTATAGTATTATGGATGTTTTTGAATCCTTTACATGTTTACCCTAACCTGACCCAATTCAATAGCAAGGATCCACTTGGGTGAGCCGAGTTTGAGGCTCCTAAGTATGAAATATATTTTAAACAAAATTCAAGGTTTTTGTATGAAATATATTAAGAAATTAAAAAAAATCAAGGATCTTTTCAAAGTGTAAATGATAATGGTAGAAATCTATCGATCAATGAATGTTGATGCATGGAGAGTTATCCTAAAATACCTTTGCAAAACAATTCAAATTCAATACATGCCATTAAATGTTCTATGGGAGAGAAATTAAAAAAAAAAAGTTTTTATCAGTTGTGCCTCCTCCGCCCCCAGCATCCTCCTCCTCGCCCCTCCGCTCGTAACCTCCTCCTCTGCCCCATGCCTTTGCCTCCTTTGCCCGCAGCCTTCTCCTCCTCACTACTTTTGCTGCAGCCTCCTCCTCCGCCCGCAGCCTCAACCTCGCTCCCATCCTCCTCATCCCTCCCTTCGCAGCCTCGATCCTCCTCCATCCCTGACCTCCTCCTCTCCTCACCACTCTGCTCACAGCCTCCACCACCGCTTGCAGCCTCCCGCTCCACCCCTGTCCTCCTCACCCCTCTGCCTGCAGCCTCCTCACCCTTCGCAAGTAGCCTCCTCCTTCGCCCCCAACCTCTACCTCCCCCCCCCCCCCCCCCCAGCCCACGACCACCTCACTTGCAGCAACTCCCGTTCACCATCCCTCTGCCTCCCACTGCGGTTGGAGATCATCACCAATCTCTACCTTTCGATCTCGCCTTCGATCAAAGAAGAAGAAGGCATAGCCCTCCACAGTGCTCTGAAATGATGTGCTACATCGTCGTCTACATCTTTGGTTGTGGGTTTCTATTTTGGGGGTGATTGTTTTGAGAACATGAGGAAGAAGATGAGGATTTCCATTTTTACCCATCCTACCCCAACTATGGTTTTAAAAAAACACGGTTAAGTTCGACTCATTAACGACCAAAGTAACGGAGTAAAACAAGTGATAGACCGGCAAGAAGTCAGGGGCACAACTAATATTCCCAAAAAGGAAGAGGTATAACTGATATTGCAATATCTCAGAGGAGCACTATTGATAATAACTTTAAAAAGGATATAATTAGATGGCCTTGGCATATGATAACCAAGTTAAGAAAGCTAAGGTACTTTGGTGCACGTGCACCCAAAGAGAAACTATTCTTTGGGAAGAAACCTACAATTTGGCCACTTTTGTTAGTCTATAATCCAGAAGTCTTCTTTCACAACATGGAGCTCAAGAGAAGAGGAGAAGAAGGACCCAAACCATAGCTTGGTGGAGAAGCTATTTTCCAAGCTCAAGAGCAAGGTAGGATCTTTTCGTTAGTATTTGCATGTGTTTTTGTTTGATTGTTGCGTCAATTAGGTGTATAACTTTGTAGTGAATCCCATGTGGTTGATGTGAATCCCATGTGGTTGATGGATTTGGAGGAATCAGAGGAGGACGAAGAACTTCTCAAGAACAAGCTCTTTGTCTTGAGGTAGAATGTTTTATACCGTCCTTATTTCCTTGACCTAGCGGATCTCTCTAAACCATGTGTCTAGGCTTGAGCTGGTGCTTGATGTGAATGCATGCTATAGACTGATTCATGTCCTAATATATATATGAAATATTTCCATTGAGGTGCACCTTTCCTGGGTGCATGGAAAGCCCGTCATCCTAACCATACACAATCAATCCGATGGTTGTCATAAATAGCTCGTTATTAATATATTTTTAATGTTTAAAAACTCATTATGGTCATTTTAACATATTCTAAATTTAGAATGCAACAAACACTCCACAATTATCTCCTCTCTCCTCTCTCTCTTCCTCTCTCTCTCCCCCCATCTCTCTCGATCTCGATTGCCGCATGAGGTTCCTATCCTCCATCTCTCTCTTTCTCGACGATGGCATGAGGAGAGGAGGTTGCTGCTCGTCGTTGATGGCGTGCAAGACGGTGGATGCAACGCGCTGCTCTACGGTGGTCGGTGATGGCGTTCTTCAAGGTTGTTTTCTTGTATGTAATAAAGGCGGTGTGGGGGTGATGGCTACGCGTGGAGGAGGTGGATCATAGAGGAGAATGTTGAAGGAGTACGTGCATGGAGGTGTGTGGGCGGAGGAGGACGTGCATGGAGGAGGTGGGTCGTGGAGGAGAAGGGCGGAGGAGGTGCGGGTAGAGAGGATGCTGGAGATGGAGGGCATGCCCGGTTTTTTACAATCAGATATCCTATTTTGCAATCTCGAGTATTTTTTTACAATCTCAGATCGTATTTTACAATCTCATATCATTTTTTTACAAATTTCAGATTGTTTTTTTACATTTATTTAAATTCCGTGATATGACAAAAACTATTTAAATGAGATAAATGTTGCCCATGCTACCTACGTTAACATATGGGAGTATCTACCGAGTTGAACGAGTCATGTTGAACTCAGACTCGGATTTATCTCGAAAATACGATTTGAATTCGAATTCAGACTTAGATAACGTTCGAGAGGGGGATTTTACAATCTCAGATCTGAATTTACAAATACCAAGACATTTCCTACATATATGAGACCGTATTTTACAAAGACATTACCAAATTTACAATTACAACAATAATTGTATTACTAACTGTGATCTTATTCTACAATGCAGGATGCAAATTTACAATATGGATTCGAATTTTACAAAGATGCTTGGCATTCTGCAGGGCGTGAAAATACCATACATTTTTGTGAAAAACACACATAATTGCGAGTGTGGATTTACAATTTTGATACAGATTTTACAAAACGTGCATGAATTTTTACAATAGTGTTATCAAAATTACAATTATAATAATATAACTATTACTAATTGTGATTTTATTTTACAATGCAGGATACAGTTTTACAATATCAACGAGAATTTTACAAAGAGATCTGCTATTCTGCATTGCGCGAAAATGCTACCACATTGGTGAAACTTCATTAAGTAAAGGCAATAAAAAATACCAAATCAGACACGCTAAAAATGAAAAAAATACAAGGATGAAATAAATTTTAAATTCGAAATTAATTTTAAATTTAAAACGAAAATGTATGGACTAAAATACCCTTTTGGATGAAGAACCGCTAGATCGAGATCTAACGGATCTCATGACGGGCTTTCCATGCACCCAGGAAAAGTGCACCTCGTTGGAAGGGCCCTATATATATATATAAAAGTCATGTGTTTGATTTAAGATTTCATGCTTACTTGCTTCTAAGTTGTGTTGGTTAATAATCTACTAAGTTGCATGTCAAGATCTAAAGGTAATCTACTAATCTATACCTTAGTTTCATGTTTTACATGCTACAAATTATGCATGATCCAAAGTAAATAAAATCAAGCCTCAAACTATGCATGATCCAAAGTAAATAAAAATCAAGCCTTCATTTTCGTGTTTAGATCTTGCTTCAGGATATTGACCAAGCATCGGTCGATCGAAGCAGTTGTCAGTCGACAGATGGCTAGAGATGGCCTAGATTAGTCAAGCTAATAGTTTTTCTATATGTTTAATTATTTCTTTGAACATATATGACTTGATATGGGTACCTTATAAGTTTTGGCATCCCATCATGGTTGTTGAAGAATTTAATGTTGTCACTCAAAACTTCTTGGTTCATTTACATATATTGTAAGCCAAATCATGAATGAGCTAGTCGACTGATGAGTTGGTCAGTTGAATCACAAAAGCGAGTCGACCAAGGGATACTTAAGATGATCGATTGTCATATAATAATAATTGTAATTAACTTTAGAACCAATGTATTCATTCATGCTTCTTGTTTTTTGTATAAGTTATACTGAGATTTCATGCTATATAATTGTTTTTGCTTCAAAGTAGTTTCATATGGGTTGAGGTTCTTTTAATGACTTAGGGTTCATTTGGTTGCAGGGTTGGGTAGGGTTAGGTTGGGTTGGGGAACCCCTGTGAATAGTAAACTGTGAGGAGGATTGGGAGGGTTGGAAGGAGGGGTACCCCGGGTTGGGCCAACCCAACCCTGCTTAACCCTGCAACCAAACGAACCCTGGTGTGTTTGGTTCGTGGGTTATCCAGGGGTAGATAACCCGGTTTTGTGTTTGTGTGTTTGGTTGGTGGGTTAAGGGTTGAGAGGGTTTGTGTGATGTGATTGTATTGGAATTTGAAAAAGATGGTAGTTATTATGGTATGATTGTATTGAAATTTGAAAAAATGGGTGGTTGTTGTGATGTGATTGTATTGAAGTTTGGAATAGTGAGTAGAAGTTGTGTATTTTATGATTTTTAGATGATATGATGGTATAATATAGATTTTTTTGGTTGGAAAGAAAGTGGGCCCCACTAGTGGGTTGAGAATATGGGTTTTGGGGGTAACCCACCCAAAGTGGGGGTCCCAAAGTAGGGTTGAGTCAACTGGTTTGCTAAATGAAAGTTGACTTCTTAGTTCATCAATCAACCAATATTTCAAAGTCCACTAATTCAAGCATCAACCAACTCAAGCAATTGATGCCTAATAGATAATTGTTGTTTGTATTTTCATTTGAGATTAGAGAGCTAGTGGTAGGGTGTCAATTTTGGATTCAAAATGATCCAAATATTAGTTCACTCCCTTAATCTTTCTACTCTTATCTTTGGTTCCTCGTTCCGCCAATTTCCTTCCATGATTTCTATGTTGTTGTCTACACTGATCATTTTGCAATGCGTGTTGATTAAGAACTCTCTTAAAAAAGCGATCGCTTGTTGTTTGAGATATAGTTTTGTTAGATGAATATTTGAGCACAAAATAGAGCCTAAAACATGTTGCAGATGGTCAAGATAGCCACACGTAGGTGATCCTACATAAGAGTTTATAAAAGAACAATAAGATGAATTCGTAATCGAAGTTGTTCATGTTCTGAATTATGATTACCATAAATTCTAAATAGTTCGTCTACTAAGTTGCTTGTGTGATATGTATACAAGTAATTCACAAATGCATGTATGGACTACTATGATTATAAAGGTAAAAGAGATTGTCTTGGACTTTGTTATGATCACTTGGCTATAATATAGTTGGCAACTCCATCGATAGTTACTAATGAGTACTTATGCTAAATGCCAAGTAAATATCTTGATGAAATTGTCTTGGTATTCTATGGACACCTTGTGGTTAGGGATGAATGCATTACTTATTCAATGTTGTTTTAGCCAAAGATTGTGTGAATATGATGATGAATAGAAAGTATGATATTGTTTATTGATGTGATGAATGTAATTAGTAGCTCAAGTGGTGCTTCGAGTCTACTAGAAAATACAGGGCTAAATGTGCAAATTAGCTTGACATTCCATAAGGATAGGATTAGAATGTGGGGATTTTGAGCGGGTAGGTTAATATTAGGGTTTAATGGGGCTGCTCCCGTCCCATATTTCGGTGAATTTTTTTATTTTTTGGAAAATATCATCATATATTTTCATCACTATTTCCCTTTAGTATGTCATTCCAATTTCGTCAGGAACATAGACTCCTATGCCCTCCATCCAGCACAGGTCGATTAAAGCAATTCTAAGACCATTAAAATTACATGTTCTAGATGGAGGGTATGTGAGTCTTTGTTTCTGATGAAACTAGAATGACATATTAGAGAGATATAGTAATAAAAATATATGATGGTATTTACCAAAAAAACAAAAAAAATCGCGGAAATATGGGATGGGGGCAACCATAGGGGGCATTCCCATTAAATCCTTAATATTGAACCATGCCTTATGGTCTGGTGGTAGAAGCAGTGAGCTCTCACTCTAAAGACCAGGGTTCAACACCACCCTTCTCGTTAATCACTAAAAAAAATTAAACCCTTAATATTAAGGATGCACAAGATGCAGCCTAATGAAGATGCCAAGCCCAACTGATGACATTGTTACACATTAGCATGGGGTCTACTTGAGTCTAAATACCGATCGATGATAAGGTATACTTGGTGTCTACTTTAGTCTTTTGCTTATATAAAGGTTTCATGTTATATGAGTTCTTTCAATGTTAATCTTCATTATTTTAGGAAATCTGCATTATTTTTTAATGATGTTGGGAAGAGTATGCCAAATAATATTTTGTTTCTATGTTAATACTCTTTCCATGTAATGTGCCACATTATTATTGTAATAAATTTGATACTTAATTTCTTGTATATAAGGTAATATCTGCGAATCTAGCTTTTTATTTTATAATTTTTTTATATAATTTCTTGAAATTTTCCATGTATTAGTATTTCTAAGGTCTATATATAGTTTCTTTGTGATTTTCGGATATGTTATATAGTACAATAATGTCAATAACGTATAATTTTTTTAAGTTCTGCAATGAATATATGACTTTTAGTTTATTTTTAAGTAGGGACTTTTACCCCACGAACCCTATAAACTTTCTAAATTAACTTCTTGATCTATGAAACAATGTAATTCCCCTTCGACCTTGCAAACGTGCTAAGTCATACACCTTGAACCCTGCGGTTAATTTAATTGAAACTCGTGGGGTTCTTAGGGTAATTTACGGGTAGATGTGGTAATTACGTTGTGCAAAAGGTCGTAGAGACAATTTAACAAGTTTCTAAAGTTCGTGGATAAAAATCCTTTTAAATATGTTTTGATTTTTTTATTTTTTTAATTTATGGAAGAACAGGTTTAATATTTCAATGGGTCGAACATCGGGCTTTGCCTATGATACGCAGCTCGAGGTGCAAGTATGGGAGGAAGGAGATAAAGGGGATTCCAAAAATAGAAAAATCTTCTAAGTCTAATAGAAATATCAAATAACCTTTGATCAAAAGATCTATGAGTTTCAAGAAATATTATTTAGTACTTCTTAGATTAGGAAATAGGATACTAACACCTACATTATAGGTAAAACATATAGACTATAAGGAGTCCATTCATATTTTTGATGATTTTTAGTGATGCACTTTGTTCTAGATAAAAATATAACAAATTTTTATCATGGCAACTATACCTATAAAGTGAAATCATATTTTCATATTAATTTTTTTTATATACAAAATATGATATTCTGGATATATATATATATCAAATAAAAAAAGGAGCTCACGACTACTCAATATAATATATACAAGATAAAAGTAAAATTGAACCAATAGGTCGTGAAAACCAACTTTCCACGGATGGACCCAGCTCAACTTTGAAGTACATTAGAATTGAAATTTTTAAAATTCGTGAGTTTTAAAGGTGACTTTAGTAAAATTGGAGTTCATATGTAAAATTCGGAGTGCGAGCATGTTGGAAATTGGAGATTGATTTGTATTGATAGATGTGAAAACTAAAAATATGGACGATTGATAAGTAGTAGATCAACACTATGTAAGGCATAAAACAAAATATTTTGGTAGATTTTTTGGGGCACGTAAGTATCCTAAATACCTATCAACGGGAATTTTTTAAGACCTAAAAGCGCTTAGATAAAAATTTCCATCGATTACTCTAAATAATCAAGCATCTAATAAAAACTATGAAAAATAAAAAATTGCAAGAAAAATTAAACAAAAATGTCAATGTATGAGAATATTTACCACATGTCCGTAAAAAGTTTCAAGCTAGAATATACGAAGATAAGGTCTAAAGTTAAACGTGCATGAAATAAGACTACAATGTAAAGAGTTGGAGAACTTGTGCACCAGTGTTACAAATATTCCTTTTTAAAATGAAACCCTATGGGATTTACTTATTATTAGTGAAATATTTATTTCAAATTCCGTGTAAAACAAACATCTTAACATATCTATTTGAACAGCTCAATTTCAGCAATTTTGATATCGTTAAAATTTAGCCGTCTTGATGAAGGGGTTAGATGTCTCGAATTAAGTTGAATTTTTAATGACATCGTGGTGATATATGGTGATCTAAATCCCACATGATATCATTTCAAACAAAAATAAAAAAAAACATTTACGACACCAGTGCATATAAAGTTACATGCATCTTAGTGCAAGCTCCCCAACCTCGTAATAAAATATAGGTAAATATTTAATTTTTTGGTTATAAAAGAACCGAAATGTAAAAATAAAAATTGACCTCTTATAAACAATAGCATAAGTGTTAAATAAAATTTTGTGTAATTTGTATAGGTACAACTGACACTTTTATTGCCATTGAGAAGGGATAATGAGGGATAAGACATTGTTTGAAATGGTAGTCTGGTTGCGATTATCATCTTATCGTGTGGCAATGCCACAAAATTCCAATTTGATTAAAACTTTGTGAAATTGATAGTGAATACTAAATATCCTTACAATCAAAAGTGTATAGCTTGACAAATGTGTTCTTATGAAATGGTCTAAACTTTGGAAGATGGGCATAAAAAAACGGTTATCGTAGGTGTAATTAGCCTATGTACAAGCTTCCTATTTTTTAGCTTTTTTGAAATATTTTTTCTTTACATATTTTAATATGAAAGCAAAATATAAAAAAAATAAAAAGCAGGCATGCATGGTACAATTTATTTAAGTTCAAAAAGCAATTGGACAATTTACAATAGGATACCAAAACCTATATTCCACAATGAACTCTATTTACCTTCAAAGTCTTTTTAAAATATAAAAGTATTTTTAGATAGGAACTTTAAAGTAAGTAGCTTTAAAGTAGAATCCATATGCATGAGATATGGGAATTATCGCTTGGAATTTTATTAGTGTACATGCATGCATGCATATATGCAACTCATTTGCGTATAACTTTCACTTTATCATCTCTTAGACACTTATTTGTCTTGAAATTTGAAATTGCACATGCTTCAATGTTGAACCACTTGTACTCATTCATCCTGAAACAGAATCAAGGGTGGATGGGAGGTGATGAATGCAAATTTCCTACAACTCATGAACATGTTCCTTTTGCTATACATACACACAAACATATATATATATATATATATATATATATATTGTATTTTTCTTGTTTGGTGATATTGTAAAAAATAAATTAAAGATATTAAAATAAAAAAATGTGAAAATTGTTGAAGTTTGTACGCGTATATAATAAATGTACAAAGGAGTCTAAAACTCAAAACTTGCATCTTATCTGTGTATTTTGGTATATTTTTACGAGCAACATTTCGTGTGAAATGAATCTTAAAAGTGAGCTTGGATCATTTAAAGTTTTTATATATAGTTGTAACATGGATAAGTTTGTATTTATGCAGCTAGCATTTGGGTTTTCATTCTAGTTATTACGATGCTTATTTTTGAAATATTTTTATATTTCTATATACATTGTTATATACAAGATAAAAAAGAAATGCTTTACAAATAAAATAAAAGCAGAATGTTAGTGAGAAATTTACATGTATTGTTTACAATTTATTTTACACGATGAATGGTATTTTTTGTAACGTCCCGTGCTTAGCTTCATGATCTGTTATTGAGGAAAACTGACTCTGACAACTTGTTAGATACCGACCAAATTGGACCGCTTGACAACCACCCAAAATGCTTAAGCTGAAGTTATCATGTGGTAGTCTCCGCCACTTATAACTCGCTCTCACACTTTGTGGGTTTTCGATGTAGGGATATTTTGGGGTTTGGGGTGTTACAACCGCCCTCACTTATATCTACAACATCCTCGGTGTGATATGGATCATCACTTATTCCTAGTGATAGTGGCAGTTGCACACTTCGTTTAGCATTTTCCTTCTATCTCTTTGTATGAGTGGCGTCAACTCTTGGATGGTCTTTCCACTATCAGAGGGAACCCATTCTGATATCATTTGTAATATCATGGGCTTAAGTCCTCGAACCGTTATCGAGGAAAACTGGCCTTTACAACTTGTTGTGACGAGCCCAATTAGAGTCGTTGGCAACCATCCATAATGCTTAGCCTAAGTTGTCAAGTAGTAATCCCGACCACTTATACCATACTCTCACACTTCGTGAGTTTACAATTTCGGACTTTATTTGAGGGTTGGGGTGCTACATTTTTTGTGCCTTCTCAATTTTCCAACTTGTTTATTTGTCGATCAAGTCAATACTCTAGCTTTATTTTCGGGTTACTCATATGATACATCTTATGTGTAGGCTTGGCTATTAAGTCACAACTCTATGAGACAGGTGATGAATCTCCATTTCATCACCTTTATTCTATCATTTAGGCCTTAAAAACCCTAGTAAATACGTGTAAATACCCATAATTCATGCACTTTAGCATTCATGCATTTGTGTACAAAAGGTGTATAAAATATTATTTTTAATGCCAAAATTATGGAATAAAGAAAAGAAAAGAAAAAGTATAAAATATTGAAAATATTTTATGATCCGAAACTCGAGACCTAAGCATCTCGATGACTAGGTCGACAAGGAATAAAGTAGGGGGTGATAAGGGCCAAATCAAATAAAAATTCCATTTATTTTATTCATTTTCATTTATTTTTGGGACCTATTTTTAGTTCCACTTTTTATACTTCAAATAAAGAAATTTTAAACATGAAAGTTGTAGATAATTAAATATGGAAAAATATAAAATTTACTTCATACAAAAACAATGTACAACTAAAAAGATATGATTTGAATAAGATTCCAAAATCCCAACTTCCCAGACCCATATCTCTCAAACAAAAACTCAAAATATAACAAAATCAACTTTAATTGTATATAACTTTTAATAATATAATTAATGAAGATGGTTTCATATTTTTTGGAGTTACGGTTTAAAAGTTAGGTTTTGGATCCCTATTGTATACTTGTACTGATTAAAATATTCATTTTATTTATTACTCATTATTTTTGTAATTTTATATTTTTATAATTTTGTAAATATTATTTATAATATATGTGTATATTAAAATTGGAATAAGAACATCAAGAAAACATGAAAATAAAATACTTGTATAAAATACATATGTAAAATACATATATCTATACTTGTAGAATAAATGCACCAATTTATTTAATTGTATATTTCACATCATAAAAATAATATAAAAATATATTTACGTACATAAAATTAAGTTATAAATATATAAAATAATAAACCTAATTACTATAATTAAAAATACAAAATAAAAATAAAAGATTAAAATACATAGATGAATATACTTATATATAGCCCTTAAAAAGTAATTTGTAATTATAAACCTAAAAAAAATAAATAAATATCATAATAAAATAATTTAGAAAATAATAAACATTTTTTTTAAAACCTAAAATTAATAAAATCATTTATTATTTTTAATTGAATTTACAAATCTTTTATTTAATTTTTTATCTTTTTGCGGATGACGTGGCCCAATCAGGCCATGCCATCCGTTGATCGGGGGTTAAGTCCATGACTCTAGGTCTTGACTGCTGGATTTGCCGATTCCCCCATCTTCTCGATTTTTTTGTGGCCTGATCTTTCACCATTTCGCTTCACGATCTTCTTTACTTTTCTTCCCCTTAGATCGATGATTCATGCCATCAGCTTACATCGATCTTTGGATCATCGATTCGCTCCAGATCTCTCATTCTTCGAGCCTCCCGAGATACTCTGTACTTAACCCGCGCCTCGACCTTCTCTGATTTTTCAAGTCTCTTTTGCTACTTCTTCCCTCTACTTTTGCGCCCAAATCGCCGTGGGTGGTGACAGCACTCACGCTGATCAATAAGGTGGATCGAAGGTGGCGGTTGGAGGTCGACTCCACATCTCCGGTGAGACCTCGCCGTTGAGGTTCTTCTTCAAGGTCTCCCAGGCCCTTGAGCTACTTTTTCATGCATTTATTAGCTTCGTGTACTTCCTAGGTTTAAGTCTAGCATATTAGTTAATATTTCATCGTGTGCTTTAGATCTAACACCTTGAGCTCCGGCCATCACCTTCGTACACTATCCTCCGCCATACCACCCCGTCGCGGGGTCGAGGCAATTTGCCCTCGACCCTATCACTCATTTTTCTTGCAGGTCCAAGCACTCCAGACGTAGCTAGAGCTCATTTTGTGGGGGGCTCGAGGTTGCTGGAGCACCGTAGCTCCGCCGGCATTTTGCTCGCTCTCCGGCCTCCGACGAAGATTTTTGGAGATGCCATCATTTAGAAGACACCCGCAGGAGAATCTCCAACCTTTTTGGAGCTTCATTGCGCACCGGAGGCGACTGGAGTGGCCGGAGGAAGCTAGCTTCGTCCGGCCTTCCTCCCAGTTCTTCCACCGCCCCTCGGCGCCGTTGGATTTTTCTGGACCTTCTAGAGCTACAAGAACCATCGGATCAGCCTCACCCGCAACCATTGTCGTCGTTTGAAGATCTGATCTCCGTCGTTGGTCCAAACCGGTATCGGCGTGCCTTACTTCGACATGTGGATAAGTGGGAGGAGCCCCACAGTTCGATCGCGCCTGGCATTGGGTATTTTGCATTTTGTGCCCTGCCATTTTTGCAATTTATTAAATAGAACTTAATCTTTCATCGATCATCTATAATTTTTGTAAAATTTACATCCAGTCCCTTGTATATCTCGTTTTTGCATTTCAGACCAGGCCACGTCACCTCACGTGACGAGTCACATGGGTAGACATTTTGCGCCTGGTCCCCCAGGCTTCTTGGTATTTCTATTCCATCTAGAAACATTTTTATAATGTTATATTATTTTTGGACATTTTCTGATTTAGTCCCAAGGTTTTTGATAATTACATTTCAATCCCTACTAGTGGAGCACGTGTTCAAACACGTGATTTTATTGTATCTGCAGGAAGGCCCTCGGGGCTTTACTTATTTCTGATTAGTCTTATAATATTTTATTCTAGTTATATATTTTTTGTCAATTTGCAGCTGGGCCCTTGCACTTTTATTTATTTACAAAAATACCCCGACTAGTGTTGCATTTTGCTTTTTGTTGTCTCTATTTATTTCATATATCAATTAAACTTGAAAAAAATCCCCCAAAATATAAATAGCTTCTTATTGCATTGATCTTTCACGTCATATTTTTATTTTGCATTTTGAAGCTTTTTAAAATTTTTAATTTGCCACTATTTGCAAAAGGAAATACATAAAAAATATTTTTTTGTGTATTTATGTGTCTTTGACCTTCAGACAAAAATCACTAAAAAATAAAAAAGAAAATTCAAAAATAGAAAAACTTTATAAAAATTTATAAAATTCGTAAAAAAATCAAAAAAATGTGTTTTCTTTATCTGAATTTTCTTTATTATATTATCTTTATTTTAAAATTAATTTGGAGAAATTTTGATTCTGTTTTATATTTTTAATCTCCATTTTAATTTCAGGTAATTTATTGTTCCCTATTTTGGGATATTTTTTACTTTAAAAATATATAAAAATTAGCTAAAAATCCTAAAAATCATAGTAAAAAATTATTGAAAACCCAAAAATATTCTATTTTCTTATTTTTGAATATTTTTGTTAATTTTTATATTAACCCTAGCTCACATTATATATATATATTATATAGCTTATTATATATATTAAAAAATAAAAAAATAAGAAAATATAACAAAGAAAATATAAAATATATAAATATAAAAGAAAATACAAAACCAGAAAAGTAAAATCAAAATATAAAATTATAAAATTTAAAATAAAGGAATAAAAAATATAAAAACCACAAAAAGGAGCATGTATATAGACAAATACATCACATTCACATTTTGTGCATTCTTTGCCCAATCTATCCTTCTTGTTCCATGTGTTCGACAATCTACACATACTTGCACCTATACACATCTTTGTTGTAGAGTTATAATAAATTTTAACTCCGCACATTTACTTTCATTGCTTGATTCTGAATGGTGGGTTAATTGTTGTTTTAATCCAGATTTCATGTGGTCAATTCGATGACTATGTTCCTGCCTTGTGTTGAACATAAGACCGCTTGATTTTTGGGTTAAACAAATGGCGTCGTTGCCGGGGAGCAACAACGCTTAGATTGGCATTGCTTGATTGGTTGTGATTATTTGCCTATTTTTGTGCTTCATTTATTTTCTTTATTTTTGATATAATTGTTTAAGTTGTCTAACCTCCTCTCTTGTTGACTTCGTGTGAGGTACCAAGGACCGTGGGAGGCTCTCTACTCCAGGTGCTTGTGCACCCACGTGAAGCTGGCTTCTGCTGGCCTAGCACCAAGGAGGACATGGAGAATTTTGAAGACAGTTTCTGAGCATTTTGTATATTTATTTATTTGTGTAATTTAAGTGAGAGATACCATTTAATTTGTAATAATACAGGTACTCTGGACTTTGGACACTCGAGCCCAATTTCTAAGTGTTTGTTCACCTGGGGGTTCACTGCGGTTTTCGTGTTTTCATCGACTTTTTTCCTTTGTTTCCCGGTTTTGTTTTCTTTCTTTTATGTGATTGAGCTCTTAGCTTTAGGATTGCTTGTTGATAGACTAAGGCCAAACACTTAATACATGTTCCTATATAGACGTTTGGACTTAGTCAAATCTAAACTGCTTCTCACTTAGTCTCGGAACTCCCGTGCCGCGAGAGTCCTCCATACATCGCTTGCAGGACCCATTGTTGTGGGCACCGAGGAGACTCCAAGACCGGACACTTCGATTCCATTATGAGTCATTAGCATTGGTGCTTCACGATAATAGAAATTTCTGAACTTAGGGCGATTTCATCGACTTGCATCTGCATATAGATAGGTTTCAATTTTGCTGAGCATCTTTGCATGTAGAGTGCTGGAGGCAAGGTGAGCATTTACGCTTTAGCATTCATCATCGTTTTTATCGCTTGCATTGCTTTTCCGACTCTCCCTCTGATTTTGTCAACCTAGGTGCTCAAAGTAATTGACTCCTCGATAGGCACGTGCATTCTTATTAAAAATCCAAAAAAGTGGCAATCAAATAAAATTAGGACTGTTAACATTAATTGACCCTAAAATCAACGAAAAAGAAAAATCTTGTCTTGGGGCGAGTAATTCCCTCATTGTCTTCGTTTTATTTGCTCACACACACACTAAGGATTAGTGGCCAAATCCTATCAAGCCTCCTAAGTGTTTGCGTAACTTTTTGACTTCTCACATAACTCTAAAATAGACAAGATAAAAAGATTGCATTTCTACGATCTTCACGGCGTTGAGTAGGTGAATTGAGGGGTGTATTTGTTTTGTATTAGTTTGTTTGTGTATGCTTGTGTGCATCCAAGATCGCATCTTCGCATTTGCACCTTCTTCTTTGCTTCTCTTGATTTGACTTTCATGCTCTCCTGAATCATTTCCTTTGATTTCGAGAAGGACGACTGGAGCGATTTTTATTCATACTTTGCAGATCCCTTGTACCCTCGAGCCGGTCCACCTCCCTTTTATCAGGAGGATTCTCCTCCCATTTTTTCTGATTTTTGTACATACCCACCACATCCACAGTATCAAGACTCGGACTTTTATCCACATCCACCTCAGTATTTTCCACCTTCACATCCACCCAAGACTGACATATTGGAGTCACCTCTCATGATTTCTGTACTTGAGACCTTGACCCAGTTCATGGAGCATTTGAATTCGAGGATGGATGACCTCACTTGCCTAAATAAGAGCCATATGGATACTTCACGATCTGATGATATGGATTCATTTGATGATTTTCATGAGAGCTTGCAATCACCAAAAATACAAAAAATGAGAAAATTTAAAAAGATAAAAAGAATTTGTGAGACAGTTGGTTGTCTCGGACTGTGATGAGAGGGCCCACATGCCAGATCATTCACCCACACATTCACTCACATCTTGTCCCATCTTTGACTCTGAGGATGCCGATGTACACACTGCTCTTGGCATCCCTCGTGTATATGATGATTCTGATCTCCTCCCTTGTATGGAGGAGATCCAAAAATTCAAAAAATGTTGACTAATCTTGAAGTGGTGATCGCTATTCATGAGATCATTGATGCACCACTTTGTCAGGCCATGATCCAATTATCTGCTCCTTATCATAAGAAGAAAAAGCGGAGGAGCAGATCTGAGCGTCATATTTTGACCATGGCCACTGCCCATGCCATCACACACCGTCCTATTCCTAGGAAAAGGAACACAACTACACCTTTCATTAGCTGCACCATCTCTAGCCACACATGTGATCATACTCTCCTGAACGGCGGTGCTTCTATTAGCATATTACCCCTCTCGCTGGTACACTCTCTTCAATTAGGACCTCTCAAGAAAACCAGGATGATCGTTTAATTTGTTGATGGATCTCTATCAAGAGGGCGAAGGGTATCCTTAAAAATGACGTCATTTGGATTCAGGGCATGAAGTACAGTGTTGACTTTATCGTATTGCCAATGGAGACCTCCACTGGGGAGCAGTCTCCAATCATCCTGGGGCGGCCATTCCTTGCCTCTGCGAGGGTCGTTATCGATTATGAATCAGGAGAGATCTCTTCCATCCTAATGACGAAAGCAAAGTGATCATCACTGCACCCACTGTTGACCAGAGACCTGCACCTGATGTGACTTCAGCAATTTTAGATGACACTAAGGACCATGACCTTGACGAGACTATCAGAGACTTTTGTTGCATGTTAGACTCCACTGAGACCCAAGAATTCCTCCCTGTGGAAGAAGACTCGAAAAGCATGGACCTCGGAGTTCCTTCTTCTAGTGTTTGGCGATGTGTCGATGACATCTGCGGGATTTACACGATTGACACTATTGAGCGGAGGGTAGATTCAGAGATTAGACAGTACAGACATGATTCGACTACTTCCATTGATGAGTCCGTTCCTATTCACTTAGATTCTAATGAGACTGAAAAGGCTGAATTTGATCTTCTTGCTTTTATCCAGGAATTCAGGCCTTTTGATGAGAAGGATGACCCGGTTGAGACTCTTGAGGATGAACATGATTCGATTACTTCCACTGATGAGTTCGTTCCTTTTGTTTTTGACCTAGATGACACCTAGCAGGATGACTTTGACTCCACTTCTTCCGATGATAACGAGTTCGTCCCTTTTCACTTTGATATCAGTGAGACTCTCAAGGCCGGACCTAGTAGTACTTCTTCCATTGACCCGTTTGTGCCTTCTCACTCTAGGACCACTGAGGACCTAGACTGTGCCCAACCTGATCGATTTGTGTCATCTGAGTGCCTGATGTCGACCTACACCATATCAGATCTATCCCTCAGCAGTCCCGCAAGAAGGTTCACTTTCGATCTTCTTGACCTCTGTACATCCATTATGTTGTATATCTGTTCTCGTTTATCTCCGTCCATCTTCCGTATTGCTCATCCACCCCATTCTCATGTGTGCCTTGCTTAGGACGTGCTTTGTCCTAAGCATGGGGGGTGGACGAGCCGAGCGTTCTTCGTTCCGTTTCATTACTCCTGTTGTTGCCTATACTTAGGGCTTATTTTACCCTAAGTATAGGGGGAGTGATGTGTACATCCTCATCTATCTTCTTCCATCTTCATATCTCTTTTCTTCTTTTCTTCTTTTCCTTTTCTATTTTCTTTTTCTACCAAAAGATGTTGCCCCTTGTCGTCAATCTTCTATACTTAGGGCATACTTTGTCCTAAGTATAGGGGGTGAGCACCCCGAGTTCTTTCCATTCTTTGATCCTCTCCACTGTCTCCTCCTCTTGTCTATACTTAGGGATATCTTACCCTAAGTATAGGGGAAGACAGTCTGAGTACGGTCTATCCATTCTCACCCTTGACCCTCCCTACTTTGTGTACAGACTGCTATACTTAGGATTATTTGATCCTAAGTATAGGGGGGGGGGGGCGATCAACTTCTCATTCGAACCCTTCTTTGTTTATTTATTCTTTAGACTTTTCTATACTCAGTACGAGTTATGTCTTCTTTTTCTCTCTGATCTATGAGGACATAGCTCAAGCTAAGTATAGGGGGATCGTATATACTCCGTATATACTTTAGCCATAACTTGTACTTTGTATTTTTATTAATAATTATGGCTAAAAATACAATTAAATTCATTAAAATCACTTAATAAAAAGATGTTATAATTCATCAAATTCTTTTTGGTATTTACCGATTAATAAATTAGATGAAAATGTTTTTTACAAAATGTTTGAGAAATAGTTTGAAAATCTTTTGAAAACTATTTGAAAACGTTTTGTCCAATATTTTCAACCTTTATAAAATTATTTTGTTTGTAAAATTTATTTTCTTTGAGTGAAATAAAAATGTTTGAAAAACAATTTGCAAACGGTTTTGAAAATTGTTGCAAAAACATTTTGAAAAATCTATATGTACTGTTTGAAAAATCTTTGCAAAATGATTTTCAAATGTGTGTACATATTTGTAAAAATTATTTTAAAAATTATTCTGGACTGGTTTTTCAAAATTGTCTGTAAAATGATTTTCAAATAAGATTGAGGAATATATACATCACACTAAAATTCTTTATTAAATTGTTATGTATATATATATTTATTTATTTATAAAATTGACCACTTACCCCTTGTAAATTATTAAACTCTAATTCTTGTAAATATAAGATGCATCCTCGTGTAAATATTTTGACCTGATTTTTATCCAAAATCATTTGTTTTCAAAAATAACAAAAACATTTGCAAAACTAAAATCCAAAAAACATTTGCAAAATATTTTTGAAAATACAAAAAATGCATATGCATCATCCCTTTCAAAAATCCATAAAAAGTTCAAAACTTTGAAAATTACATCACAAAAATATTTTCTGCATTCTGCATAGCATTTACATAACATTAGCATTTTTCAGATTGAGTTTGATAATTGAACAAGTCTACGTAAAATCCGAAGATTGAAGCTTGGTTGGACCTTAAAATATACCTAATATCAGGAACCTTATAGGTGCGGGAATTGAGGCACTTCAGGTCTAGGTACCTAATAACAGGATCATGAAACTTGGTTCAATGGATTCTTGATTGCCTAAGTAGAGTATTTCGGAGCACACACACGACTCTTGTTGATAATGACCTAAATTGGACACATGCACCTTTCACTTGGATCAACTTAGTTGGAGTGGTGAGGGGATTGGATTTGCCGGTATGAGACGCACACAAGTGAAAATATTTATCCTCCTCTAGGGAGGGAAGTACACCCCAACCCGTCCAGTGATGATGAATTTTGAAGACAGGAGAGTATGAGTTGCAATAAAGCTTCAAAAGAGAGATAGTCTGTTGGCTCAAGAAGAAAAACTCCTTATGTAAATGTTGTTGTATATAGTATTTCAAAAAAAGAAAAAGAAAAAAATAAAAAAAAACTCCAAAAAAAGTGGATAGGTCTGATTGAAAATAAAATGTCCGCCGGAGTGTATATATGTTGTATAGAAAATAAGCAAGCTTGATCTTCAAAGTCAAATTATGTGAGCCTGCAGCTGGATGACTTGACTACACTGGCCTTGCATCCTAGGATAGGTAGCTACATTGGCTACCGTCCATTCTTCTCTTCATTCCTTCCTCTTGAGCTGGTTATCACTTGAACTTAGAAGGGAATACCCTGCTCCTCGAGGAAGGAGTTTTTGGATTAGGGAATCACTGGGTTGCCATGCTGGAGAAGTCAGTCTCTTTGTCATTTCAGTTGGGGAGAGTCACTATCACTTACGATGTACGAGTCAGATTCATAGTTGTAAGGGTTTGCGTATGAGTTGAAGTATTCTGACATGGCTATTGAGGAGACTTGAGAAGAGTTTTGGGATTCTCGAAGGCTGTTGGATTTCAAATCCGATTCCCATTAAGGTTCCGCACGCACTAAAATTCCAAAGGTTAGACTTAAGCTCCAAACTTTGATTTTGTGAAGACAAGTTTGATAATTAACCTTAATCCATCTTCTTTCTTTTTCTTTTCTTTGTTTTTATTTTCTGCACTTATTGCATAAGTGTTTGCTAGGGACTAGCAAATGCAAATACAGGGGGTGATGAATCTCCATTTTATCACCTTTGTTCTATCATTTTGGACTTAAAAATCCTATTAAATGTGTGTAAATACCCTTAATTCATGCACTTTAGCATTCATGCATTTGTGTACAAAAGGTGTGTAAAATATTGTTTTAATGCCAAAATTATAGAATAAAGAAAATAAAAAAATAAGAATAAAATATTGAAAATATTTTATGACCCGAAACCCCGAGACCTAGGCATCTTGATGACTAGATCGACAAGGAATAAAGTAGGGGGAGATAAGGGCCAAAATCAAATAAAAATTCCATTTATTTTATTCATTTTCATTTATTTTTGGGACCTATTTTAAGTTACACTTTTTATACTTCAAATAAATAAACTTTGAACATGAAACTTGTAGATAATTAAACATATAAAAATACAAAATTACTTCATAAAAAAATAATGTACAGAGAAAAAGATATGATCTAAATATCATTCCAAAATCCCAACTTCCCAGATCCATATATCTCAAATAAAAACTCAAAATATATCAAAATCACCTTTAATGTATATACTTTTAATAAGCTATTTAATGAAGATGGTTCCATATTTTTTGGAGTTACGGTTTGAAAGTTAGGTTTTGGACCCCTATTGTTTACTTGTATCGATTAAAATATTCATTTTATTTATTATTCATTAGTTTGTAATTTTATATTTTTTATAATTTTGTAAATATTATTTATAATATATGTGTATATTAAAATTGGAATAAAAACATCAAGAAAACATTAAAATAAAAGACATATGTAAAATACCTATATCTATACTTGTAGAATAAATGCACCTATTTATTTAATTGTATATGTTGATATGCCTTGAATCCTAACCATATGACCCAGGTTGAAGAACTGTATATGCATCCCCCTGCCATACCATACCTCAACAAGACGGGGGTCTCGCTGTATTTCATTATTTTCTCCACATAGTGAAACCGATCGCCGCCGCCCAAGGACGTAGCCCAGTTACGGGTGAACCTTGTAAATCCGTGTGTTTGCGTTCTTGCTTGTTTGATCGTGTTTGTGCGTGTTCGCTTCCGCGATTTGCAACAAATTGGTATCAGAGGTTCGGGTTCCGTCAGGATCATCCAGCAAGATGTCGTCACACAATATGAAGATCGAGAAGTTCACAGGGAAGAACGGATTCAGTCTATGGCAGATCAAGATGCGTGCCCTTCTGAAGCAGCATGGCATCTGGGTGCCGTTGGACCAGGAGCGTGCGAAGGCACTCGAACCCTCCGAGTTGACGGTGCAGGAAGAGAAGGCGCACTCGACGATTATGTTGTGTCTGGCGGACGAGATTATCGCGGAGGTTGCTGATGAGACTTCTGCGGCCGGTCTGTAGTTGAGACTCGAAAGTCTATACATGACGAAGTCTCTGACTTTTGAAGCAACGTTTGTTCTCTCTCCGCATGCAGGAAGGTACATCTCTTAAAGAACATCTAGATCGTTTAAATACATTGTTGATGGATTTAAGAAACATAGATGTTAAGATTGAAGATGAGGATGCTGCTTTGATTTTGTTAGTTTCTCTTCCATTATCATTTGAGAACTTTGTTCAATCGTTCATTGTGGGAAGAGAATCGATAACCCTAGAGGAAGTTCGCGCGAGTCTGCATACGCGTGAACTTCGACATATGACTACCGGGAAGCAGGACTCTAATACTGCAGGTTTGGTTATGACTCATGAAAAGAGTCATGCCAATTCTGGCTACGCAAAGAAGGGAAAGCAGAAGTCCAAATCGAAGAATCACAATGCTAGGGACATTTGCAATTACTGCAAGGAACCTGGACATTGGAAGAAGGACTGCCCGAAGAAGAAAGGGAAAGCCACAGTTGCTGCCGTGGCTCATGGAGGCGCAGATTCTGAAGATGACCTGGTTCTCACCGTCACAGATCAGACGACCACAGACAACACATGGATTCTTGATTCAGGCTGTTCTTACCATATGACTCCCAATGAAGACTGGTTCTACAACTACGAGAAGATAGATGGTGGGAACGTTGTCATGGGGAATGATGCAGCATGCAAGATAGTAGGGATCGGCTCTGTGAAGATCAAGATGCATGATGGAGTCGTGAGGACGGTCACAGAAGTACGTCATGTCCCTGATTTGAGGAAGAACCTAATATCCCTTGGAGTCTTGGACTCTAAAGGAGATAGGTACAGTGCTGAAGGTGGAGTCATGCAGGTTGCCAAAGGCGGGGTGGTTGTCATCAAGGGCAACAAGCAGAAGACCCTATACATCCTGCAAGGGTCTACAGTTACAGGTTCTGTTGCAGTGGTGTCTCAAGCCGTAAGATCAGTGTCCAAATTGTGGCATATGCGGCTAGGACACATGAGTCAGATGGGGATGATTATCCTCAATCAGAAGGGTCTCATCGGGGATCTCAAGGGATCTAAGCTGGAGTTCTGTGAGCATTGCGTGTTCGGGAAACAACACAGAAAGCAATTCAGTAAAGCTATCCACAGGACGAAGGAGACACTTGACTACATCCATGCTGATTGTTGGGGCCCTTCACAGGTTTCATCTTTGGGAGGCGCCAGGTATTTTCTATCTATTATTGATGATTATTCCAGGATGGTGTGGGTGTATTTTATGAAGCACAAGAGCGAAGCATTTCAGACCTTCAGGCAGTGGAAGATCTTGGTGGAAAATCAGACTTCTAAGAAGGTGAAGCGTCTTCGCACAGATAACGGACTGGAGTTCTGTTCATCGGAGTTCAATGAGTTCTGCAAGGAGGAGGGTGTTGAGAGACATTTTACCGTTAGAGATACGCCACAACAAACGGAGTTGCTGAACGAATGAACAGAACGCTTCTGGAGAGAGCAAGGTGCATGCTCTCTAATGCTGGACTTGGTAGAGCATTCTGGGCTGAAGCTGTGAATACAGCCTGTTACTTGGTGAATCGGAGTCCCGTGTCTGCCATTGATTGCAAAACACCCATGGAGGTATGGTCTGGTAATCATGCTGATTATTCTATTTTACGAGTCTTTGGTTGTGCTGCTTATTATCATGTTAGTGAAGGAAAGTTAGAACCAAGGGCAAAGAAAGGGGTGTTTACAGGATATGGTGCAGGAGTGAAGGGGTATAGAATCTGGTCCCCT
Source organism: Ottelia alismoides (assembly GCA_037367405.1). Taxonomy (NCBI): domain Eukaryota; kingdom Viridiplantae; phylum Streptophyta; class Magnoliopsida; order Alismatales; family Hydrocharitaceae; genus Ottelia; species Ottelia alismoides. Next base: position 61,178 of record JAZKJV010004825.1, on the reverse strand, counting down.
TCTGAGCATAGAATTATTGTTAGCAGGAATGTTACTTTTGATGAGAATTCCGTGCTTCACTCGAGTAGTGAGTATGTTGATGCAGGGACAGGTGATGATGTGTCCCAACAGGTGGAGTTCGAACTGACACCAAGTAGTGATCACGCAGTTGGTCACACCACTCCTGATCAGGCTGTTGTTGAACAGCCTGAAGCAGAGCAACCAGAAGAGAGGCAACCTAGTATTGCTACTGATCGGCCCCGTAGAGAGATATATCCACCGCAGAGGTACGGATTCGAAGACATGGTTGCATTTGCACTGCAGGTTGCGGAGGAGGCAGAGTCACCAGAACCCTCCACTTACAGGGAGGCAATATCTGGGGCAGAATCTGAGCAGTGGATTGCTGCTATGGGTGAGGAGATGGAGTCTCTTCACAAGAATCAGACATGGGAACTTGTCAAATTGCCAAAGGGGAGGAAGATCGTTGGATGCAAATGGGTATTCAAGAAAAAGACAGGAATTTCAGACAGTGAAGGCATCAGATACAAAGCACGCCTAGTTGCAAAGGGTTACAGTCAGAAGGAAGGTGTGGATTATAACGAGATATTTTCTCCTGTTGTAAGACATACATCCATCAGGGTGCTACTAGCTCTTGTAGCACATCAAGACTTGGAGCTGGAGCAGTTAGATGTGACGATAGCCTTCTTACATGGTGAACTCGAAGAAGACATTCTTATGAGCCAACCAGAGGGATTCCTATCTCAGGGTAAGGAAGATCATGTATGTAGATTGAAGAAGTCTTTGTATGGGCTTAAGCAGTCTCCCAGGCAGTGGTACAAGAAGTTTGATAGTTTCATGACTGGTCATGGGTTCAACAGGAGCCCATACGATTGTTGTGTTTACCACAACAAGGTGGAGGATGGATCCTTCATCTATCTGTTACTGTACGTCGATGATATGCTGATTGCTGCCAAACAGAGGAGTACCATAGATGATCTGAAGAAGCTCCTTAGTTCAGAATTTGACATGAAGGATCTTGGTGCAGCGAAGAAGATTTTAGGGATGGAGATCATTAGAGATCGTGCAGAAGGGAAACTTTTCTTATCTCAGAATAACTACATTGAGAAAGTTCTACTGAGATTTGGGATGTATACAGCCAAGCCTCTAAGTACTCCATCCGCTTCAAATATTCATCTCTCAGTTTCTTTTGCACCACAGTCAAATGCTGATAAGGAATACATGTCACGTGTTCCCTATGCCAGCGCAGTTGGGAGTCTTATGTATGCCATGGTATGCACAAGACCTGACATCGCTCATGCTGTGAGCGTTGCTAGTAGATTCATGGGTAACCCAGGAAAGGAGCATTGGCAGGCAGTCAAGCGGATTTTCCGCTATCTAAAAGGAACAACAGACATTGGCCTCATTTATAGAAGTGATTCAGAGTGCTTGGTTGCTGGATATTCAGATTCAGACTATGCAGCAGATATTGATGGGAGGAGATCGATGACAGGCTATGTCTTCACTTTAGGGAATTCGGTCATCAGTTGGAAGGCTACCTTACAGCCATCGGTTACTTTGTCTACTACAGAGACAGAATACATGGCACTGACAGAGGCTGCAAAGGAAGGCATTTGGCTGAAGGGCTTACTTGGAGACCTCGGTCTGCAACAAAATTAGGCTATAGTATATTGTGACAGTCTTAGTGCAATATGCTTAGCCAAGGATCATGTTCATCATGAGAGAACCAAGCACATAGATGTCAGATATCACTTCATTCGTTCTGAGAAGAGGATCAAGGTGAAGAAGGTTGGTACAACAGATAATCCAGCCGATATGTTCACGAAGGCGGTTCCTGGGAGTAAGTTCAAACATTGTTTGGACTTGCTCAATGTCGACATTTGGGAGTAGCCCCAAGGAGGGGCTGGCGGCGACACGGTGAAGCTTAGCGAAGCTTCTCAGAGGATTCAATTCAAGGTGGAGATTGTTGATATGCCTTGAATCCTATCCATCTGACCCAGGTTGAAGAACTGCATATGCATCCCCCTGCCATACCATACCCCAACAAGACGGGGGTCTCACTGTTTGTGCGTGTTCTTGCTTGTAAATCCGTGTAAACCTTGTAAATCCGTGTGTTTGCGTTCTTGCTTGTTTGATCGTGTTTGTGCGTGTTCGCTTCCGCGATTCGCAACAGTATATTTCACATCAGAAAAATAAAATAAAAATATATTTAAGTATATAAAATTAAGTTATAAATACATAAAATAATAAACCTAATTAATACAGTTAAAAATACAAATAAAAATAAAAGATTAAAATACATAGATGAATATACCTATATGTAGCCCTTAAAAAATGTAATTTGTAATTATAAACCTAGAAAAAAATAAATAAAAAACATAATAAAATAATTTAGAAAATAATGAACATTATTTATTTTAAAACCTAAAATTAATAAAATCATTTATTATTTTTAATTGAATTTACAAATCTTTTATTTATTTATTTTTATCTTTTTGCAGATGACATGGCCCGATCAGGCCACGCCATCCGTTGACCAGGGGTCAACTCCATGACCCTAAGTCTGTGATCGCTAGATCTACCGATTCCCCCATCTTTTCAATTTTTTTGCGGCCTGATCTTTCACCATTTCGCTTCGTGGTCTTATTGACTTTTCTTCCCCTTAGATCGATGATTCACGACATCAGCTTACATCGATCTTTGGATCATCGATTCGCTCCATATCTCTCGTTCTTCGAGCTACCCGAGATACTCTGTACTTAACTCGCGCCTCGACCTTCTCTGATTTTTCGAGTCTCTTTCGATTACTTCTTCCCTCTACTTTTGCGCTCAAATCATCGTGGGTGGTGACAGCACTCACGTTGATCAGTAAAGTGGATCGAAGGAGGCGGTTGGAGGTTGACTCCGCATCTCCGGTGAGACCTCACCGTCGAGGTTCTTCTTCTGGGTGTCCCAAGCCCTTGAGGTAATTTTTCGCGCATTTCTTAGCTTTGTGTAGTTCTTAGGTTTAAGTCTAGCATATTAGTTTAATATTTCATCGTGTGCTTTAGATCTAACACCTTGCCGGAGCTCTGCTCCGGCCATCACCTTCATACACTATCCTCCGCCATACCACCCCACAGTGGGGTCAATGCAATTTACCCTGGACCCCCGCACTCATTTTTCTTGCAGGTCCAAGCACTCCAGACGTAACTAGAGCTCATTCTGCAGGGGGATCGAGGTTGCTGGAGCACCATAGCTCTACCGGCCTTTTGCTCGCTCTCCGACCTCAGCCGGAGATTTTTGGAGATGCCAATGTTTAGAAGACACCCGCAAGTGAATCCTCGGCCTTTTTGGAGCTTCATTGCGCGTCGGAGGCGACTGGAGTGGCCAGAGGAAGCTAGCTTAGGCCGGCCTTCCTCCCAGTTCTTCCATCGCCCCTCGGTGCCGTTGGATTTGGCTGGACCTTCCAGAGCTACAGGAACCGTCGGATCAGCCTCGCCTACAGCCGTTGATCTTTGTTCGAAGATCTGATCTCCGTCGCTGGTCCGATCCAGTATCAACGCGCCTCGCTTCGACACGTGGATAAGTGGGATGAGCCCCACCGTTCGATCGCGCCTGGCACTGGGTATTTTGCATTTTGTGCCCTGTCATTTTTGCAATTTATTAAATAGAACATAATCTTTCATCGATCGTCTATAATTTTTGTAAAATTTACATCCATCCCCCTGTATATCTCGTTTTTGCATTCCAGTCCAGGCCGCGTCACCTCACGTGATGAGTCACGTAGATGGACATTTTGCGCCTGGACCCCCAAGATTCTTGGTATTTCTATTCCGTTTAGAAATTTTTTTATAATGTTATACTATTTTTGGACATTTTACAATTTAGCCCTCAGGTTTTTGATAATTATGTTTCAGTCCCTACTAGTGGAGCACGTATTCAAACACGTGATTTCAATGCATTTGTAGGAAGGCCCTCATAGCTTTACTTATTTTTAATTGGCCCTGTAATATTTTATTCCAGTTATATCATTTTGGTGAATTTACAGCTTGGCCCTTGCACTTTTATTTATTTACAAAAATACCCCTGCTAGTGTTGCATTTTCCTTTTGTTCTCTCTATTTATTTTATATATCAATTAAACTCGAAAAGATCCAAAAATATACATAGCTTCTTGTTGCATTGATCTTTCATGCCATATTTTTAATTTTGCATTTTGAAGCTTTTTAAAATTTATAAAAAATCAAAAACATCATTTTTTGCCCTATTTACAAAAGAAAATACATAAAAAATTAAAAAACCTTTTAAAAATTACTAAAAATATATTTTTATGTATTTATGTGTCTTTAACCTTCAAACCAAAAATCACTAAAAAATATAAAAGAAAACTCAAAAAATAGAAATACTCTAAAATCCTTTATAAAAATTTATAAAATTGATAAAAATCCCAAAATTGTGTTTTTATCTAAACTTTCTTTAGTATATCATCTTTATTTTAGAATTAATTTGGAGAAATTTTGATTTATTTTATATTTTTAATCTCCATTTTAATTTCGGGTAATTTATTATTCCTTGGTTTGGGATATTTTTGACTTTAATATATATAAAAATTAACAAAAAATCCTAAAAAATTACAAAAATAGTAAAAAATTAGTTAATACCCAAAAATATTCTATTTTCTATTTTTTAGTATTTTTGTTAATTTTATTAACCCTAGCTCACATTGTGTATTTATCCTATATATCGCTTATTATATATTAAAAAATAAGAGAATATAAAAAAGAAAATATAAAAAATATAAAATATAAAAGAAAATACAAAATCAGAAAAATAAATATCAAAATATAAAATTAAGAAATTAAAACTTAAAAAGTTAAAAATATAAAAACCCATAAAAAAGGAGCACGTACATAGACAAATACATCGCATTCGCATTTTGCGCACTCTTTGCCTGATCTATCTTGCTTATTTCATGTGTTCGACACTCTACACATACTTGCACCTATACACATCTTTGTTGTAGAGTTATAATAAATTTTAAATCCACACATTTACTTTCATTGCTTGATTCTGAATTGTGGTTAATTGTTGTTTTAATCCGGATTTTCGTGTGGTCAATTCGATGACTGTGTTCCTGCCTTGTGTGGAACGTAAGACCGCTCGATTTTTGGGTTAAACAACCAGCTCGGGCTCAACTCGATAAGGCTCATAAGCTTGTCTCATTAAGCTATTGAGCCGGGCCCGAGCCAAAACTGTGGGCTCGATTGCTTAACGAGTCAAGCTCGAGCCCTACTCGGCTCGATAACTCGATAAAGATATATATATATATATAATACACAAAAAATAGATCCATTTGAAACGGTAATGATTATTTTTATTTGTATTAGTTTTGCAATATTGTAAATGATGGGTGGACTATGTGGTTTATAAAGCGGTAATGTGTTTTATGGAATGGCAATGTTGGGTGGAGTATATTATAAGCTTGGACTTCGTAGACTTTATCTATGTTTTTCTAGGTATAATTAGCAAATTAGCATTTTTTTATTTTGGGATTTTAACAAATGAAATGTTAAAATATATAATATAATTTATATTTTATTATACAACTCTGATAGTGGTCTCCTGGTAAGAAAGACATTCTTCAAAGAAAAGGTTGTGGGTTCAAGCCTAGGAACACACTTCCATAATAAAAAATGCCTATTTTCATTAATTAGCCTGACTTGGCTTGAGCCCTGCTCGGGCTCGATAAGGAGCTCAACTCGAGCCTTATCGAGCTTGATTTGGCTCGATAAGAGGCTCGAGCTCACCAAGCCCGAGCATGGATTCGATAGCCAATCTTAGTTTTGTGCTCGTCTCAATCCATTCTTTTTCTACTTTCTTCTTCTTTTGCAATTTTTTTGTTATAGTACATTCTTAGTTATAAAGGAATTTTGTTAAAGAGAAGATTATTAAGCGATATTTACATGCATTTGTCAAAAAATTTATGATAAATCGTAAGTAGTAATATATGAATCATGGATTCATCAAGTAGCAAGACACAAGTATATGTTTCAAATTTTATACATGTCCTTCAAAAAATATGACGTGATAGTTTTTGTTGTAGGTGAAATAACATGTCTTGTATGATCTGAAAAAGATGTTGCGATTAGTTCTGACACTCATACATTGTCAAGAGGGATGTAGTGATGGCTTTATAAAAATCGATTAAGGATCCAAATGATATTTGACTTTTTTTGAAAAAGGATATTATTATTTGAGGATGGTGAGCTTGCACCAAGGTGCATGTAACTTTACATGCACCGGCGCTTATATCTTCCATATTATTTTATTTTTTTTGAAGAATACCACCATGTATATTCATCCATATATCCCTCCAATATGTCATTCGAATTTCGTCAGAAATAGAGACTCCTATGACCTCCATCCAGAACAGGTCGATTACAACAATTCTAAGACCGTTAAAATTACCTGTTCTGGATGGAAGTCATAGGAGTCTCTGTTTCTGACGAAATTCGAATGACATATTGGAGGGATATATGGATGAATATACCCTGGTGGTATTTTTCAAAAAAGTAAAAAAAATATGGAAGATATAAGCACCGGTACTTGTAAAGTTACATGCACCTTGGTGCAAGCTCCCCATCCTCTCTTATTATTTATCACATTAATGTACTGAAAAAATGACTAAGACAAGCAATACTTTTATAATCATCGACATATCTTCTATAGTTAAATATATAACAACAAATATTATTTATTATTTAATTATATAAATTTACCACAAATATTATTTTCATTGTAATATTCCTCATAACAAATCATTTAACAATGCACATTTGTTGACTTTTTCTTATTATCATTGAAAATTTAACAATAGTGAATGCAAATGTTAAAGAGTAAGTCGGTGAAAAATCGATGTTTATAAAAATTTAATAATGAATATGACATATGTTACTAATTAAAAGAACAAAGGATAATTTGTAATAAAAAATATTAATATTATATTTTTAACATTAGAAGATATGACAATGAACGTTCAAATTATTCGTCGTCTTAGGTAAATTTTGTTGTAGTGACGACGCATTGTATTCTTTTCATTGCGATTCAGTACAATAGCAACCAAGCTTTAAGCTTGTTCTATTAAAAATTAATAACATTTTCCTCCTGCAAATCAATGTTTTGAAAATCAGACCAGTCGGTTCTACCAGTTCGACCGTTGAACCGAGCCTGGAGCAATATGGTTAGCCAGTTCTTACTGGTGTGGTTTGAATGTTCAAATTTTAATCAAAACATCGGTTCAACCTATTATTTGTAACCCACTTTAACCAAGTTCAGTCTAAATTGAACCGTTCAATTTTTAATTTATTCAAAAATAATGCTACGAAGGGAAATGAACCCATGCCCTTTAGTTATCCATCTCAAACTTCCAACCAATTATTCTATCGCAACTTTTTCTTGTTTAAACTATTATTAATCTATAAAGGTTATAGTCCAGATAATATATATGATATGTATGACATTTATTGATGCATATAAAAAATATTTTTATGTATACTGTAATATTTTTGAAAGAAAAAAGATGCAAAGTCGTAAAGGCGAGCATCTAAGAGCTTCATATCCCAAGTTGTTTATGAAAAGTACAAGGACCCAGGGTCCCGAAGGATCTTAGCATGCTCAAGAACATTATCAATATAAATTCTCTCACTTAAAAAGATTACACCATGTCTTGTAAGCCAAATTTCTCACAATATAGCCACTGCATGAATTGTCACAGAAAACTGTAAAGTGTGTGAAGTTCCAATTGAATCCCAGAAGGATCTAGAATTCTCCAAAACAATCTTGGTGAGAACAAGATCTGTCGAAATCTCTCTCGACGTTGAACAAGAAAAAAGTAGATGATCAATGTCATCGATACCTTCTGCACAACGTCGACATGAATCACTAGCCTTGGGAAATATCATGCCCCTTTGTGCACCTGCCATGATCTGCTCCTACCTAGTAGCCACATGAATACTTTGACTCGACGAGGAATCTTCCAAGTCCAAATCTACCCCCAAGGTTGGCATAGATAAGCCATGATAAAAAAATAAATGAAGCATAGAGAATCGCTACAAAAAAAGCGCGATTGGCGTGCACACTATGGGGGTGCACTTGGCGAGCACATGTGCTCACACATTCTCTAGAGAGCACTTAGGTTACACATGTGCTCGCCTGGCTGGTCGCCCTTTTGAATCTGGAGGCACGGTTATATTTTCGTATATGGGCGAGCACTTGAATAACACATGTGCTCGCCCGTTTGTGTTCGCCCGGTTGAATTTCAAGACGAGGTTGGACCGGCGCATGTCAAATACCGGGCGAGCACCTCGCGAGCGGTGAGCGAGCACATAAGTGTGCTCGCCCGCTGATGAATCCACATTTCATCATCTTTATTCTATCATTCTGGCCTCAAAAAACCCTAGCAAATGCGTGTAAATATCATTAATTCCAGCATCTTAGCATTCATGCATGTGCATATAAATAGTGTATAAAACACTGCTTTTAAAGCCAAAATTATAGAATAAATAAAAGAAAAGAAAAAGAGTAAAATATTGTAAATATTTTATGACCCGAAACCCCGAGACCTAAGCATCTCGATGACTAGGTCGACAAGGAATAAGGTAGGGGGAGATAGGGGCCAGAATACAGTAAAAATACCTTTGTTTTTAATTCATTCTTTATTCATTTTGGGACCTATTTTTAGTTCCACTTTTTGTACCTCAAATAAAGAAACTTTGTATATAAAAGTTGTAGATAATTAAATAAATAAAAATACAAAATTGATTTCACTCAAAAATCATGTACATATATAAAGATATGATATGAATAAGATTCCAGAATCCCAACTTCCCAGACCTGTATCTCACAAATAAAAACTCCAAATGCATCAAACTTACTTTAATTGTATATAATTTAAAATAAGCTATTTAATGGCGGTGGTTTCGCATTTGATGGAGCTCCGGTTTGAAAGTTGAGTTTTCGACCCCTATTGTATACTTGTACATATTAAAATATTCAATTTATTTATTATTCTTTATTTTCATAATTTTATATTTTTATAATTTTGTAAATATTACTTATAATATATTTGTATATTAAAATCAGAATAAAAACTCAAAGACAACACAAAATAAAAATACTTGTACATAACTTACATAGGTATAATACCTGTACATATACATATACTATTAACACTTCTATTTTATTAAGTGTACAAAACACTTCAGAAAAATAAAAGAAAAATATATTTAAGTGTACAGAAATACTTTATAAATTTATAAAATAATAAACATAAATAAATAAATTAAATTCACAAAGTAAAAATAAAATAATAAAATATATAGAAGAATATACCTATAAAGGCTATAAATGGTAACTTGTAATTTTATATCTCATAAAAATAATTAAAAATCAGATTAAAATATCTTAGAAAATAACAAATATTTTTTATTTAATAATCAAAAAGTAATTAATTCATTTTTGATTTTTAATCGAATTTATAAAACATTTCTCGGGGATTTTTCCTGATTGGTCCACGTAGACCAACCAGGCTCCAGCCCTAGTTGACATCGGTCAACTGGTCGTCCTTCCCCCTCTGCCATTGTCAGACCTCGTTGCGCCCCCTATTTCTCGATTTTTCGAGGTCAAAACATGCCTCTATCCGTGTTAATCCCTGAAGGACTTTTGTTCCTCAATGAATCCTCTTTCACGCCCTAGACTCTCCTAGGGCCGAGGAGCGGCGATTCGAGCCATCGTCCTCGACCTTTGGAGCATCTGAGCCATATCGTCAAACCCTACTTACGGGACCTCCGACTTTCGAGCCCATTTTGAACCCCTCTTCCGCAAGTCAAGCTCCCCCCTTCGTGCCCAATCAACAAAGGAAGGTGACAGCTTCCTCATCCGATCTTCGGGCGGGTCGAGCGACGCCTGAGGCGGCTCCAAGCACCTCCGCCCTTCGCCGACGTTGAGGTACCCCCTCCCTCTGGATCCGGCCATCGAGGCAGCACTCTCCCCTTTATTTATTTTGCTCTCTACTCGCCTTAGCTTTAGGATCATTTCCCCTCAAGAAATTTTGCGTTTCGATCACCCAATCATCCCTTACGATCACATCGCCGGAGTGCACCTCCGACCACCGCTACTACTCGCCGCGATTCCACCTCCGCGGGGTCCAGGTAGTTTGCCCTGGACCCTTTCACTCATTTTTGCAGGTCAACGCTCCTTGACTCGAGCCTGGGGCTCGTTTTGAAGATCGCCAGAGCACCAACGAAGCTCTCCAGCCCGTCGTCCTCTCCAGCGACCCTCGGCCATCGTCGAGGCTTTTTGGAGCCACCAGGAGCAAGAGGAGACCCCCTGGAGCTTGCAGCCCCATTTTGAGCCTTCCAGATCACCGGAGCATGGAGACCAGGCTCGGGGAACTTCGCCTCGCCGGCGTTCTTCCCCGTTCTTCCTCTGCGCCTCTCCACCGTCGGATCGGGCTGCACCTCCAGTTCGCACGTCGACCGTTGGATCTTCCACCGCAGCCACCGTCAGATCAATCTGTGGGATCTAATCGCCGCCGTCCATCCGCGAAGCGTCATCGACCGCCCGATCTTCTACACGTGGCAAGTGGAAGCTCATCAGCCGTCGGATCGCGCACGAGGCTTTGGGCATGGGTATTTTGCATCTCAAACCTCGCCCATTTTTGTATTTGTTTTTAGTCCATAGGCTTTTGTCTGTAGTGTAAAAACTTTTGTAATATTTGCATCTAGGCCCCTGAACTTTGGTTATTTGTATTTAAGTCTAGTCCACGTCACCTCACGTGATCTGTGCACGTGGGGTGGGGGTGATTTTGCACTGGACCCCTCGCGGGTTTAGTTATTTAGCTTTAGTCCAGGAACTTTTATATCACGTGTATTATTTTTGGGTAAATTACATTATAGCCCCTGGAAATTTTGTATTTTGCACTTAGGTCCTTCCCAAGCGCGTGCAAGTCACGCGTAGGGTTGGAAAAATTACGCTTGTGCCCCAGCGGCTTAGGTTATTTGTATTTAGTCCTGGAACTTGTTTAATATGTGATAAATTTTGTGAAAAGTTACACTTTGGCCCCTGTATTTCCTGCTATTTGCACTTATACCCCTGTCAGCTGTGTGATTTTTATTTATTGTTTGCATTTATTTCGTGCATCACTTTAACTCGAAAAATTACTAAAAATACCATAGGCTCCTGCTTGCTTGTTCATTCACGCCGTATTGTTGTATTGGATTTTTATTGCATTTTAATATTTATAAAAATTCAAAAACATGCATTTTTCTACTATTTGCATTGGAAAATACTAAAAAATATCAAAACTCCTTGAAAAATTCCAAAACAATTACCTTAGGTCTATTTTAGTGTCTTTTAGTGTAAATCCTAAAATCATTAAAAATTTCAAAAGAAAAACCTTAAAAATATAAAAACTCTAAAAATCTTCCTAAAAATCTTAAAAATTCTACAAAACTCTTAAAAATACAATTTCATTTCAGAATTTTCTCCGATTCATTAGCTTTAATTTAAAATTAATTTGAGGAATTTTGGATACTGTTTGTTATTTTTAATCCTCATTTTAATTTCAGCCAGCAATTTTATTCATTGTTTTCTAGTATTTTGACTTTTAAAAATACGAAAAATATTCAGAAAAATCTATAAAATTCACAAAAACATATAAAAATTATAAAAAGCCCAAAAACATTTTATTTACTAATTTTTGCTTTTTTTACTTATTTTTATAAATCCCTAATCTTCCTCTTTCTTACTTTGTATATATACTTAATTATTGAAAAAATATAAAAAATATAAAATACAAAAAATACAAAATTAGAAAATTAAAATCAAAATATAAAAATATAATATAAAAAATAAAATAAAAAATATAAAAATTAAAACCCACAAAATTGCATACTTGTAGACTCTTAATCACTTATCACACTTTGCTCATTTTGCTTGTTCTATCCTGCTTGCTCCCTGAGTTCGACACTCTACACATACTTGCACTATACACATTTCTGTAGAGTTAATAATAAATTTTAACTCCACTTCTATTTTCATTGCTTGATTTATATTGTTGTGGGTTAATTGTTGATTTAATCCGGATCTTGCGTGGTAGGTTCAGCGACTAAGTTCCCACTTTAGGTGGAACTTAAGACCATCGATTTCTGGTGTAATCACCTGCGCCCGTAAACAGAACGTCGAGTGTCCCTGTTTCTCATTCCGCGTGATTTGCTTCTCCCTTCTTCCCCTCTGGTGACTCGTGCTCGACCATCCCCGCCTTGAGGGACCTCCGTTTGAGTATTCAATCACACACACACACCCTTGTTTAGGTATATTTTATTGTCCTTTCTCTCATTTTTTCGTATTTCATTACATTTCATACTTGTTTTCATGGTTTATGGTTTTGATATTGTTGATTGTTTTCTTCTTAATTTTAATATTTCTATTTCTTAATCTTGTTGCTTATGCTTCATATAGTTGTTTAATATGTAGTTGTTATTAGATTTGAGTATATATTTGTCTAATATAGATGGAATATCATAGGTATGTCAAGTGTTTGATTAAATGTCATAACAAGTAAAGTGCTTAAATAGAGAAGTAGGTGAATATTGATATAGAAATAGAGAATACTGAATTAAGCCATAACACTAGTTTCATCATAGTGGTTCATGTCTTGGGATTTTAGGATTGCAGTTGGAAGTGGAAAAAAATAAAGAAGTAGATGAATGTTGATATAAGAGAATGAAAGAACAAACACATGGGAAGGAGTTAGAAGATGTATTTATGGTATTGAACTTGAATTTGAAGTATTGTTAGAAATGGATCATTCAAAGAGGGGATGAGAGATACAAAGCCTTTGGGAATAAGAACTAAATAATGGATGTCAAATTATTCATTGATTTAAGTCAAAATTGTTGAAGTATGACAATAACTATAAACAGAAATATTTCTTTTGTGATATTTTATTATCACATTAAATTCTAGTTAATGTGATCAAGTATATCACATTAACTTATTGTCAGGTTAATGATAAGTCTAAAACACTAACCATTAATTATTATAAAATCGCACAAAATCATTCACACACAGTGTGTCCCTCCACAATGGGTGGTGTGTGGCCCTGCACACCGGGAGGCGTGTGCAATACATTGGAGGATTTGATCATCTCTAACTGTGTTATATTTTTTGTTTCACAGCATTATTGGACTCACTTTGGGATGTTTATCCTAGACCAATGGTCGTGGATTTTGATGTTTGCAGGTGTAAAATTCGGTTTTTTACAGGTACCCATCTAATATTATTGAGCCAAACACTTTATTAGACACTAAATTAGGATCACACTTATCCCTATTCCCATCGTTAACCAACCAAATTTACGTAATGTCCGACTAACATAAATGAATGAATATTTCAAGGTTATTTTATAGTCTCATTTGTAGCACATACAAATGTATGACGTAAAGTGATCTTAAAGTATTACATTTATGTTAGCTTTCCTTAGTTTGGAGATCCCGGACTAAGGGGGTCCGTAAGGATTCAAATTTACTAAAAGGTGATCGTTGTCACAAAATGTTTATTTCTGATGGAAATTCGGTTCCATAACCCCTTCCTCTTCGGTATACCAAATCAATCATAATTTACTATCGAAATAATCACTAATATGATTATTTTGAAAATTGATTGTGATTGATTTTTCAGGTATACGGGAGAGGTGCAGGGTTATGCTGTCGAATTTTCGTCAGAAATAAGCAAGCTTGTGACAACGGGCATCTTTTAGTAAGTTTGAATCATAATGGACGGGCTCAAGTGATAACATAATTAAGACACTTTTCTTCTCATCTTTTATGTCAATAATGGGTTAGGCTTGGGTATTCTTCACATATTTTCCTAGATTTGACATTACAAATTGTTCATTCAGGTTGATCGATATGACTAATAGAGAGTGGATGTACAACCGTGTAGTAGATATACGTGTAGCAGATACCTTTCAAATAGGTGTTCAGGAATTTATACAATTTACTTACGCACAAGGTTCCCGTGCCCTGGATTCAGATGGAACTATCTTGTGTCAGTGTCAAAAATATCGTTTAATGAGGAAAAGATCCAAGGATAAAACTCAGTTACATCTTTATAAAATAGGTTTCATGCAAGGATATCAGATTTTGTGGAGGCATTGTGAGGATTACGAGGATAAGATGAATGCGGCGGAAGAAGTGGACAATAGTAATCCTTTTGTAGATATGGTTATGGATGTTGCGGGTCCAAATTTTAATACTACTCTTTTTGATGATGATGAACCATATGAAGAGTCTGCAGAATTCTACGGGTTGTTAAAAAAATTAAAAAGCCATTGTGGTTGGGTTACAAGACATATTCAAAACTCTCTATGGTTTCGTATCTTCTATCTATGAAGATGGAATATAATATGACTGATCGTAATTTTGATGCAATGCTTAGGATTATCAAGAAAATGTTACCAGAAGATACATAATTACCTGATAATTATTACAAAATGAAAAAGATGATGTGGAAGATGGGTTTAGTGGAAGTTAAAATAGACTCTTGTATAAATCAACATATTTTATAGTACGGGGAACACCAGCATTTACAACGATGTCCTGAATGTGACGAGCCAAGATATCAGGAAGCTAATAAGAGTGGGACAAAAATCTCAAGAAAGATTTTACGTTATTTCCCGTTGACGTCGAGATTGAAACAGCTATTTATTGCAAAGAAACGGCGAAGCATATGACATGGCACGTGAAACATAAAGTCGATGAGTACATGGAGCATCCATCCGAGTCTGATTGTTAGAAAGTATTGATGTCGGCTTTTCCTACATTTTTTGAAGAAAAGAGAAATTGTGTTATAGGTTTATGTACAGATGAGTTTAATCCTCATGGAAGAAGTGAAGATTACTCTTGCTAACCAGTAATGATAACACCATACAATCTACCCCCATGGTTATGTAATAAGTGACAGTTTATGTTTCTTTCGTTGTTGGTACCAGGACCTACACATCCAGGAAAATACATCGACGTTTATTTACACCCTCTTATAGATGAGTTGAAAATGTTATGGGTCGATGGAGTTGATATATATGATGCAAATAAAAGTCAAATATTTAACATGAAAGTAGCTCTGCTTTGGACGATAAATGACTTCCTGACATATGGAATGTTATCTGGATGGAGTACGCATGGACGTAAAAGTTGTCCATATTGTATGGAGGGTACTAAATCATTCCAGCTTCAACACGGTTAGAAACCATGTTTTTTTATTGTCACAGACGTTTTCCAAACAATCATCCATATCGAAGACAGAAGCAGACATTTAAAAAGAATACAATTGATCTTACAGATCCGCCACCATTCAAGACATGCGATGCAATATTATCAAGCTTGGAAGAATTGGAGAAATCAACCTTAGAGAATGGAGATAAAATAAATAATCTTCTTGATTTTGGTGACAGACATAATTGGATTAAGAAGAGTATATTTTGTGAATTACCATATTGAAGCAAGTTACTGATATGACACAACTTAGATGTTATGCATATAGAGAAAAATATATTTGATAACATATTCTATACTGTTATGAATGTAACCGGTCGATCAAAAGATACAGTAAAGTCTCGTCGTGATTTACAAATCATACACAATCAGGCAGAATTGCATATAAAGGAACATGATAATGGAAGGGTTGAACTTCCTAAAGCGAAGTATACATTAGTTAGAAATCAAGCGATGCCTGTCTGCAAATGGACAAGTAAATTAAAGTTTCTAAATGGATATGCATCAAAATTTTTCAATTTGATCGATTTAAAGAAGTTTTCATTTAAAGGAATGAAAAGTCATGATTGTCATATTTTCATGGAAAGATTTCTACCGTTAGTGTTCAGAGGATTGCTACCAAAAAATATTGTCGATGTTCTTTCAGATGTCAGCAGATTTTTCCAGGTTCTATGCTCGTCACGCATACACCGCACGGAGATGGAATATCTTCATAAAAATATTCCCGTGATTATGTGTAATTTGGAGAAGATATTTCCGCCGTCATTTTTTGATTCAATGAAGCATCTGATGATTCATATTCCATATGAAGCAAAAGTTGGAGGACCAGTAAAATATCATTGGATATATCCATTTGAAATGTATTTATAATTATTATACTCTTCTTGCATTCTTTAATATTTGAATAAAATGTTAGCTTATTTCAATATAGGTTTATATTCTTTCTTAAAAGAAAGGTCCGAAACAAAAGTAAAGTGGAAGGATCAATAAGTTCGCAATATATATATGAGGAAGTTACAACATTCTGCGTTAGGTATCTTCCAGAAGATGTGGAGACAATCCACAACAGATTTAGGAGGAATGAGATAATTTACTCGGAGGAAGAACCTTATTTTAGTATCTTTCATCAATCCACTCAGCTCGTACGAAACGCAACTGAACGTTTCTTATCGAAACAAGAGAAGGATGCTGCAGAGTTATACGTATTAGACCATTGCGAGGAAATAACATCATATGTTTAGTACGTATCTGTATTACTTTATGTACATATGCAAATTCAATTTCAAGTAATTCTGATGTTTCTTTTACTAATTTTAGTGAATTTAGGAAGAAATTGTCGAGGAAAATCATATGTATTCAAATGACGAAGTTCTGAGCATCTATAGGAATCAATTTCCAACTTGGTTTAAAGACCGCTCAAAACAGTTGGAAGATGGTGATTATTATACTCATATTTTAAATTATTTTGGAGAAGGACCTCTTTATAAAGTCCGATCTTACAACTCTTGCTGCAGCAATGGTTATCATTTTCATACCTTTAAGTCTGGTAAATATTTAACAACTCAGAATCATGGAGTGATGGTTCGTGGATCTTGTTATGAGGAAGATCATATGAATTATTATGGAATTTTAAAGGAGCTATTCGAAGTGGAATATAGTATTCCAAGCTTTAATAAAGTAGTTCTATTTTTGTGTGATTGTTATGAACCCAATGGAGGTGTAGTGCTCGATAGGAGAAATAACATTGTCGACGTGGTACCAAGAAAATTTATACGCAGATTTGAACCCTTCGTTTTAGCTTCTCAAGCGGATCAAGTTTGTTATCTCCCCCAAGTGTCAAAGAAGAGAAAGAGCGTTGAAACTTTAACTGTTGTGAAGATAAATTCTCTAGGCTATATTTCTAATGATTACACTCATAATGAAGATGACATAAATGAAGCATTCACACCGACACATGAACGAATAAACGTAACAGAAGAAGTCTCAATCATCGAATCGACTCGATTGGTTGATAATGAGGTGTTATGTGTTGAACTACAAGATGATACCAACTCCACAAACGATGATTCAAAAAACTCAGAAAACAAAGAAAATGAAGAAATATCCTTTAATCCCACTGAAATAAATGATGAAGATTAGCTGTAAGTTTTATTGCATTGTTATAACCGAATTAGCTAAAATCTTAAGTAATAACTATGTAATTAACTATTGCATCATCATTACAGTCATGGCAGGTTTTGGACGTGGCGGGTCTCGTGGATCACATCGATCCAATCGTCCATCCTCCTCAGACACACCTTCGTCCAGTAGGCAGCACACCCCAGATGTTGTTTTAACTTCACAGTCCGACGAGGTCTGGCGGGTCATAGCCTACTACGAGTCTCTTGGTTATCCTCCTCCACCCTTTTATGTAGGCGGCTATGGAGAGCCATCTACCTCAGCCGCTCCTGCTGGATTCCCGGTCCTGATACCTGCACGAACATTGGTGGGTTCTGGTTCTCCTTCTTCTGGATGTCCGAGCATCTCCGTGCCTTTACCTACTGGAGCTGGACAGACTTCGGCGTCCTACTCTTTGTTGGAGGTTACGGTGGATGAGAGGTAAGATTTTAATAAATTTTATCATTTTAATTTTACCAAACAAATAAATTGTATAATGTTTACAAATGTTACCAAATGCATGGATTTTTTGAATAGCAACAGGGTGGAAAAGGAGATAACCACAATAATCAAGACACACTTGACTAGCATGCAATTTAGATGGTGTCGCATCCCTGCTATAAAACCGGGGAGACTGTTTGAGATGTTTCTTGTAAGAATAATCTCTAAGAAATGATATAGAAATTTTTTGTCACGTTTTCTTCTAATATTTTGCAGTAATTTTCAGAGTAGGAATCGCCTTGTTCCGGATCTGAGGAAGGAGTCTTATCATCAATCCTTTATTCGTTTGGCGGAGAAGAGAATGAGAGATACATTTTTCAAGGCAAGAAGAGACTCGCATGTGAAGACGGGATGCGAGGAGATGAATTTTGAGGAGATAAAGAGGTTTTCGTCAGCATGGTGTACAGAGGATAGGTATTGTATTTCTTAGATAATTTATAATATAATTTTTAAAGTAATCAGTATTCATAACATATTCCTTGCAGATGGACGGGTTTATGTGATGCTTCGTCGCGGATGCGGAGTTTGGAAGGAGATCCATGGTGGGAAGGACAAACTGCCAAAAACAAAGGAGTAAATCGACAAGTTGCTCTAAAAGCCACAATCATATTAGAGCGGAGATGTTACTACAATATAAAAATTAATTTTTCAAATTTACTTTAATATAATGCCATGTTGTTATTACATCTTAAAATTATTTTTCAGGCAGCTAGATTGGAAAGAGAACCCTTATTTTAGGAGTGGTGGTCCAGGTCCCACATGAGTGGGAAAGAAGGAGAGTCGCAATGGTCCACTCCTGAAACAGGAGAATTGTTGGTAAGTCTTTTAATTTATTTGCAATTGAAAGATATATTATACCTTATTCTTCTATATTCATTTTGTATTTCAGGATCGTTATTTGACACTATCTGCAGAAAAATGGGATGGTGATCCAACTGGAGAGCAACCACCATTTGATAAAACAGTATGGAATCAGGTATAGATTAATATTATTTACTATATTCATTTTTTATTTATAATTTCATATTAAACAATGAAAATTTTATAAGGTGTCGGAGGAGAGGGACGTTGTGGCGAACAGGAAGCAGACACTTGGTGGTCTTCCTCCATACTATGTGGAGGAACATCGTCATTCCTATTCTGCGTACTTCCAGCCGTCGTACACACAACCACATTCGTCCCAATCATCATTGCCAATGGAGTCGCAGATGATGATGATGGTGGAGCAGGTGAAGCTCCGAGAAGATTTCACAACGTACTTGTAAGCATTTTACTTAGAATGAGTAATAATTCTATATTTCTATATCTTCAAAATGCAAATAACATGTATATATCCTCCATATATAATATAGGTTACAAGGACGTGCATCTCAACCTGAGGAGATTAAATCGGATGACGAAGAGGAGGAGGAGAACGACCCTGAAGAAGAGGCACACATGTATGCTAGGTTCAAAGAGAAGGAGAAGGAAAAAAGAAAGCGAAGTAGGGTTTAATAGATAAAATTTTTAGATCAAAGAAGAAGTGATTTTTGTTGCTATTGGCTTGTTTTGTTGTTGAACTTTTAGCATGTCTTTCAATTTATATGAACTTTGATAGTATAATTTGTTGTAATTTTACTTGATGTTGTTCCTTCGAACATATATTTGTAGTATTTAGCTCTTAAATATGAATGTTTAGTTTCTAAGTTCATGTATATTGTGTGAGTTCGACTTGTCAATGCTAGTTAATTTAGTTGACGAACTGGTATAGTATATATACTCTTATAGACTCTATTAAGCACCTGTAGTGGTTTATTGGCAGGCTATACAGGTTCGACGGGGCGTCTAAACCCCGTCGAACCTGTATATTTTTTTTCTGCACTTCAGTTTGGGCGAGCACATGTGCTCGCCAAGAGCTCCGTAAATGATCGCCATTTTTTATAGGGGCGATCATTTCAGCGAGCACAAATGTGCACGCCTACAAGAGCGAGGACATAGCGTACCCATGTGCTTGCCCACCTGCCCGGGCGACTCTCGTATCGGCAACCACGCATGAACGAGCACATGTGCTCGCCCAGTGTACGGGCATGCACATGGCGTGCACATTACGAGCCATCATGTGCACGCCAATCTCGTCTTTTTTTGTAGTGAATCTTATATGCCTTCTTCACTGAAAACATACCATATCTCCAAGTCCAATGATCTTGTATGATTGAGGAAACCTCCACCTGAACGAGTAACTCCCTCATTCTCAAGAGGTTCGATGTATGTTGCTCAGAAAGCTCCACATGAAAGCAAGGTGACCAAGAACCATCAATCCACGTCTCATCTACTCGCCCATGTTGGTTCACTGCCAAAGGGAACAAATTTGAAAAACTATCACAAAGAGCCCCATGCCTAGAGTAGTCATCCAACCGAGATCGAAAGGCATCCCCAACACCAAGACAAGGTCGCATAGATGACGAGATCTGAGGTTGGATGGAGCAGATCCCCCTCTGAAAATTAGATGGCAAACACACCTAGTCTAATCTCCAAGAGTCTCTAAAACCCCATAGATCTTTCGCATAATGAATACTGAAGATATGATCCACTACCCCAAATGTGTGTCACCCACTTTGTTAGGACTGTCGTGTTCATCATATCCAGGTCCAGGTTTAACCAAACCATCATCACCCTCAGAGAGCGTAATCGTCTACCACCCAACCAGGGGAATACCCGGGCACTTCCTTGTACTCGACCAAAAAAATTGCCGCATTAGGATCTCTAATCATCTACGAATCCTTGTACAGAGAAGCCTTGAAGACAAGAAGATCGGAATGGTGGATAATATTGTCTACAGAAGGATCAAGCGCCCCTCTCGTGATAGGCAAGAAGCACGCCAACTTGCAAGTCTTCGTTCAATCCGTTCAACCGTTGGCATCCAATCTATATGTTGAAAATATTCACTAACCGATGGTAGCTCTACATAGTTGATTAGAAGGGCATCCCATGGGATCTGAGTGAGATCTCACACGCCAAATCAAAGGGACAAACATTAACTTGTCGCCGTTGATTTTGAGGCCAGAGATCTCTCCAAATATATCAAGTACTGTAGCAATCCAAGCTACCTCTCGGACTCCCCCTTCAATGAAAAAATTGTGTCATCGGCATACTGTAGGATGGGAATCGACAAGTTATCCAACTGGTAGCTCGCACAAAATTTGTCATGACATGTCCCGCTAGTCAAGAGTGGTGCGACAAAAGTTCAATCTTTTCTTCTAATTCATAAGAAAGTGTATATAAACTGTAAAAATAAATTCCCTTATCAAACATCCATTGATATCATCATCAAAATATATTCTTCATGACAAAGAAATCCAAAATGACCATCAATATCATAAACATCTTTAATATATAGCGATCTTTATGTTTACAAACTACACCTTATAAGAGTAGTTTATCTTCCCATTACATAGATATGTTTCTTCTAAGTTACACAACTCTATCTTGAAATACAAGAATTACCAAAATATTCAAAAATAAGATATAAGATGGCATAACCTCCAGCTATTATGTAATATCCTTGGTCCTTCGAAAATTCTTACTCGGGTATGTCTGTAAATAATAAAAAAACAAGGGAGGTTTTAGTCTAAGTTGAATATGAGCATAGACCCATTGAATGGATCTCAAGCATTTTGGTACAAAAATAATGTACTTTTGAAGTAATTTTGCATAAAAAACAAAAACATTTGGTAAAAAAGATACTTTAATAAATAAAAACTTGAAACTTTTCTAAACTGTTGGTGTAAAACATTAAACTTTAAACAAGGAATAAATGCACATAATTTAATTCTAGTTGTTAAGAGTATAGTAACTTTATAGTTACTAATATAACAATTGCATTAATATCAATGTAGCTAATTGTACTAAGTCCATTAATGTTGAAACAAACTGAGTCATACACGTAAACATCCCCAAAGGCCAAAGAACAACATGCACATAGCACAAAGCCTTTATATATATAATGCGAACCCAAAGTCTTATGAACCTTGTCTAATGATCGCCTTATCTAATGACTTCGTCATATTTAATGAAATTGTTCAGGATCATATTTAATGGCATGACTATATCTAGTGGCTAATTCATTACTTGTTTGAGAGCAACTATGGTGCTCCACATTCATAAAATCTTTCTTTCTGAAACATATCTATAAGTTGAAAGTGTATGATATATGGATCATATCACTACATAAAAGCTTTACTTCTTACTTATTAGCCTTCTATTGCACATTACAAAATGAATTCTAAAAAAAATCAAGTTGAATTGTAACCTTCATAAATTAAAAGATGAAAAGTAACATTTTTTCTAGCATACATAGAACTTAAAACTCTGATTATTGCAAAAAAATAAGTTCTGAATACTACTCTTCATGTACCATGCCAAAACTTATATATTTTCCACTTAAGTAAACATGTATAATTGTGTAATATAATATATTTAGAAAGTTTAACATTAAATTTAATGGTCGAATATAAATGAATATTGAAAATAGTGTTTGAGAGGTCATTCACCTTCAATTTGATATTTATGCCTCTTAATGAATGTTTCTCAAATGTGCCTCCTATTTACTAGAAATAAAATTAATGTATGGAATATGATAACCCATATTTATGCATGCATGTATTGGCTTATCTAAAGATACCATCTCTTTTTTCCTTAAAAGGTAATGTTTATTTAAAATATTTCGGCTAAGTTTTCCCTTGTAAAAGTGATATTTCTTAAGAATTTTGGTAGAGTTTCCCATTAAAAGCTCATTTCCTATGGAAATTTTGGCATAATTTCCCCTTACATGGTAAGAAAATGTGAAAAGATGGATTGGATATACTAAATTTCTCCTGAATTTGTTATGCCCTTACTTGCACTATAATTCTTCCTCTACTTGTCGACAGAGCTTCACTACGTTCTTCCCAACCACTCTCACCTTCTCTCAACCTCTACCAAAGTTTTTAGGAACTTGATAATGGAATGGATGGGTTGATAATGAGGTAGAAGGGTGTTTGTAAGCCTCCAAATGAGAAAAATCATGATTTAGCACCCATAATTTATGCTTATGGTTTTGTGAATACCATGACTTTTCCTAATAATACGATTTGTATGCATTGTGGTTTTAAGAATGCCATAGTTCTTCCCTAATACCAGATTTTTTATGCATGTGGTTTTTGCTCATTTCAATCATGATTTTTCTAATAATACGTAATTAGCAGTAGATACAATTTATTACTAGTAATCGTGATTAATGATTTTGTATTTAACCTAAATTAATCCATAATTAAGCTCTTACTTATCATTAATCTCTTTAATCATGATTAATCCTTCCTAGTGATAATAATTAATGATTGATTTTGATCTTAACAACATCAGCAATCCTAAATTCAAAATTCATTGAAAGTCATAACAACATCCGATTGATATGAATCAAGGTCAATTGGAATGGTCTCGTCAAGATGGATAACATAACAATCTCCAAGTTGGAATCTAAAGAACTTCAACGTAGGAATTCTATGATTATAGCACCAAAAAAAGTCACATTTTTACCAGTAATCAAACATTCCTAATTTCAGTACCTCTTAACGAATTCCCCTTCAATTTACTCGAGAAAACGTACCCAGCAATGCAACTGCAACCAAAATAGATAACATAATAACCAAACGACATATCAATCAAACTCCTCTTTGTGGTTGAAAAACCCACCTTCTTGACTCTCATTTTCATCTTAAAAGAGGTTATTGTCATACACCTCTTCATCCATGCAATCCAAGTATATGGAAAGTCACATCAAGAAAGAGATGTCCAAGTGAAACTCCAGCTAACATAATCATATGCTTTGGAAAAGTCAACTTTCCAAAGCATTCCTTTATCTTCCTTTTTCCAATCTACAAAATCGTCAAGACAATGATCACTCCATCCATCATGTGATGATTTGCAGTCTGCAAAGCCACAACAATGGAATCCAAAAGCTCAAAAATCGATTTGTCAAAATTTTATCCACATGATATATACATCGTTAATAAGGAGATCGGTCAAAAATCCTCTAAATGAATGAACTAAATGATGAGCCATATCTTTCTATGGGAGCAAAAATAAAAGAGATCGATTAAGTCACTCAAAACCTTAATTTTCTGACCTCAACTCCTCCACTAGAGCACCACACTCTGTTTCACAAGATACCAAAACTCCCGAAAAAAGAACACTACATAACAACCTAGACCTGGAGATCCATAACATCCATCTCAAAGGTAGATGCACAAACCTCACTTGAAGTAAAAGCATGAACAATCCCACCACTTTGAGTCACAAATAGGCGAGGAATATGCCTCTCCCCATCAATCCTACAGCCATAGTATGAATCCTCCTACTCATCTCGCAAAAATAGCCCACCATCGCAGCCTCAATGACTAGCACACCCTCAATACTGGTGACTCCTACCTCAATTGATTTTGATAATTACATCTTCTTATACTAACCACCGCATGAATCCTTTAGCCAAATCTGCTTGGATCTCGATCTCCACCTCTCGTTTATGATCCTCCAAAAATAACTTTAGGTGAGCCTCTCTTTCATTTCATTCATCTATTTCTAGCTTGCATAAGTCCTCAAGAGCATCAACCTCACAATCTCATATTGAACATGTGCCTTCATCTCTTCTCGACGAACACGGATCTCACTAAAGATTGCCATCAACCAGTGATCTAAGATGAGCTAACATGTTTATGGAAGCAGAACCATTTGTCGACACTTTTCTCCATTAGGAAATGTTAGAAAATTGGAAGCGGAAGAGGAAACGATAAACCGAGCATGATAACAAGAAATATCAACATGGAAACACCATGATTTTACGTGGAACCCTACTCTGTGAGAAGCGGGATGAAACCACGGGAGAAGGCCTCTAAGGGCCGTGTTTGTCTATTGACTTTCTCAATGGATACATGAGGTCTGGGGCTCCCTTATATAGCCTCTCCAGAGCCTCCAAGTCCCACCGCTGGACAATGTGGGACTAAACACTGGACGGGTAAATGGATCTTCTCCATGATCCATTTAACCTGCTACAACTCATGACGCATACAATGAATACTCCAACACTCCCCCTCAAGCTGGAGCATGCAATGCTCAACTTGGACAAACGTAAAGATACTCAACTCAATGCTACAAGACACTACGGACAATATCAACCCAACGCGCACATTGCTGCAGTCGAGGACGTTGCTTCTCATGCCGTGCAGGTTAGGAGGACGAACGGGCTGGAGTGTGAGTCTTCTGAATCTCCCTGTCGAAAGTATGTGCTCTGAACTGCGCCTGTCAGAGTCACTGCAACTGAAATGAGTCACCTCATCGGAGAACTGGGTCTCTCCCATCTGGCTCAGAGAATGGTGCACTACTCTGGTGTACCTATGATACCACATGAAAACCCTTGCCAACATGGCATAGGAATGGTCCTCTACTCTGGAGTCC
This sequence comes from Ottelia alismoides, assembly GCA_037367405.1. Classification (NCBI taxonomy): domain Eukaryota; kingdom Viridiplantae; phylum Streptophyta; class Magnoliopsida; order Alismatales; family Hydrocharitaceae; genus Ottelia; species Ottelia alismoides. The sequence goes on along the minus strand of JAZKJV010004825.1, from coordinate 35,740 downwards.
CTATGGTTCACATGAAAACTATGGCCTACAATACAAGAATAATGATGGGGACCATGAACAAATGATGGCAACATATGCTCATCTGAACATGACCGCAATCTCGTGCATGTCTGAAACTGGAGTCTCTCTCTGGAGAACTCGAAAAATGGGCCCTCAACATGGAGTGCCTCAAACTTGGACTTTGACCAATCTGTCGAGTCTGAATGTTTGTGCATCAATCTGGGACTCGGAATCTGAACTTCGAGTCTAGAATCTTGCGCATGAAGAATCTTCATCTAAAATTTGTAGAGTCCTGAAAATTTGTTGGTCTGAAAAATATCTGAATCTGGATCTGGCTCAAGGCTAAAGCGTTGCCTAAGGCTCCTGTTAGAGTTATTAGATTTACATTTATGTTGGTAACCCTTTGGGTTCCGCAACCTCCCATGACCCTTCGAGTTCCGTAACTCCTAATGACCCTTCAAGTTCCGTAACTCCTAGTGGCCCTTCAGGTTCTGTAACTCCTAGTGACCCTTCAGGTTCTATAACCCTTGTACTCTCTAGGGTTTTCTCTCTATATAAGAGACCCTAGCTCTATGAAATGAACATCTCATTTGTTTCTCTCCTCCACATGGTATCAGAGCGACGGTCCTAGACCGGAGCCTAATACCCTAAATTCCTCTACCATCACCACGCCTCTCTCCATCGATAAGGAGAGAGGGCTGGACCTCCTACGTCGCTCATGGATTCGATGGTCTCGCACAAGGCAGTTCGAGTCCCTAGGAACACCAGTTTCCACCTCCAACGGCACCAAAATGCCACCCAAGGCTCTATCAGCTCCAACCGCACCTCCTGCATCGCTGGCACTGCCTGGAGCCCCCTCTCCCCTCCTACAGCCACTTCTTCACCACGACTTGTTTCTCCCAACTTGATGTTCCATACTCTTTATTCTACCAAGTATGAGAGAAAGGGGGAGTCAGAGATGATTCTTCAAGATGTTTGCTTCCCTACTATGATGGATAGACTACACTCCAAACTACTACTCAGATCATACGTCTTCACCGAGCATCGACTTCTTCGTCAGAGCGTGTACTTCTTTTACGACCCGACTACTAATTCTTGCTGGACTTCTTCTACATCGATTATTCTCCAGGCACGACAGAGATATGTTCCGGTGACCTGCAGGCATGACAGAGATATGTTCCGGTGACCTGATATCGCAGCGACTCTACATGCATGGCAGAGATACGTTCCGATGACCTGAAAGCCGCAGACCCGTCCTCAAGCGAGGTCTTCTACCAGCAGTGGACATAGGTTCTTATGATGCATCGTGTGAAGATGTGGTGTATACTTTTTCTTTTTGTTACAAGCTGTAGCTTTCTCAGCTCTGATACCATGTTAGAAAATTAGAAGCGGAAGCAGAAACGATAAACAGAGCATGATAACAAGAAACATCAACATGAAAATACCATGATTTTACATGGAACCCTACTTCGTGAGGAGCGGGATGAAACCACGGGAGAAGGCCTCTAAGGGTTGTGTTTGTCTATTGACTTTCTCAATAAATACATGAGGTCTGGGGCTCCTTATATAGCCTCTCCAGAGCCTCCAAGTCCCACCGCTGGACAATGTGGGACTAAACACTGGATGGGGTTAATGGATCTTCTCCATGATCCATTTACCCTGCTACAACTCATGAAGCATACAATGAATACTCCAACAGGAAACAATCCGCTCACGAAACCTTCCTCTAAAAGCCAAACCCGTTGAAATGAAAGATGCTTCTAGAGGGACTGCTCACACATCTTAAACATGATAAAGAATTCCTCCAAGTGTACTTAATATTCGACACACTAAGAATCTCCAAAGATGGACAGCTCACAAAGTCCATAAAAAACGAGAAAATCAGGACATATTTTTTAAATTTATATTTATAGTCAAAGAGGAAGTCCTTTCGTTGACAATTAGTTTGAAAACTTCTCAAAATATAAGCCTAATAAACAGAAATTACTAATTACCAAAGTTCTATAAAATTGCAGATTTCGTTATTTCTTAGTATCTGATCGTACTTCCGTGAACCTACGTGTAGTTATTTAAGCCTACCTAACACTAAATGGATGTTTTAATTGGAGTATTAGTTATATTAACTTTCGCAAATAAATTTATCTTGCTCTGTTTATGCAGATAAATGTTTTTTCTATCAACATATTTATCACAATAAAAAAGAAACGGGCTAAATCTTATAAGCTTTGAATACTTAAGTCTTCTCTCATGTCTCGACTGTGAAAAAAGAATGAGCCCATTAATTTATGAGAAAATTGGGGCTGCCCCGCCTTATTTTTTCTGTATTTTTTATTTTTTTGGAAAAATATCACCATGTATATTCATCTCTATATCCCTCCTACATGTCATTCGAATTTCATCAGAAACAGAGACTCGTACAACCTCCATCCAGACAGTCATTTTTTAACGGTCACAGGATTTTTTAAATCGATCATATCTGGATGAAGGCCGTACGAGTTTCTGTTTCTTACAAAATTTGAATGGCATATAGGAGGGATATATAGATGAATATACATGGTGAATTTTTTTCAAAAAAAAATGCGGAAAAAATTAGGACGGGGCAGCATGTTTAGATTGGAACAAGAAGACATATATATTTTTTAAGATTTAGGATTTAAGAATTAGTACATTTAACCGGATTTAGTGGCATTGATGATCTCACTAAGATCTCATTCTGCCATCTATTGGGATTCCAGAGATGGACTAAATGAAACCTTTGGATATTGATTGGACTAAATAAATAATCTGGATTAATAGGAAAACTCAACTGTTTAACCAATTAAATACTATCTAATTTAGGTTGAGTGTATTAAGAGACAGCATAAGTTGTTTCAATTGCAAGAGTCTTAAAAAGAAGAAAATTGACACCATTTTAAATTGTTTTAAAAATAATATTCTTTTTAGATAAGCAATTTTTTAAAAAAAATAAAATTGAGTCAATTTATTTCTTTTTAAAACTCATGACCATTGAAATAACTAACACTGCATACTAATACACTAAACCTAAACTAAACAGCAATTAAACAGTTAAACAGGCGACTTTTCCTATTAATCCAGCTTATTTATTTAGTCCAACAATATTCAAAGGTTTCATTTAGTCCAATCAGAACAAACTTTTTCAATAAGGATATCGGTTTAATTCTTTAATACTGCAAATTCAAGCGAAGATCTTTAAAAAAATTGATTTTAACTTTTCTTTCATTGTCAACGAACCATTTAACTCCGACCTTATCAAATATATAAACACCAACCTTCTCTTTTTATAAGTATCTCGTGCATGGTCCCATGACAGATCTTTCATGATTAGCATATTTAAAACATAAATTACAAAACAAATTGAAAAATGATAAATCCACTTGCTAAAAAAGTCGACTATCAGTGTTGATCCGAACAACAAATCATAGTATGCATGCCTTTGATATTCAATTCTTGGAGATCAAGGTACAATCATGTCCCTCATCTTGCTGTCTTCCATGCATGATTTAAAATTAATGAAATACCTCATGAAATTAGATAAGAAGTAGGTATTATAAGGAATTGATCAAGACTTTAAAATCAACTAACTTTGATTATATGTTTATGAAATATGAGAGTTCGATAGTAAAATGGCATGCAATTTAGTATACAATTCAGATCACTTATTAGCTATTATTCCATACTTAAAATTTTAAAGAATTTGGGGATGAATAGTCTGAAATTAAGCTAAATTTCAGATCATGGATAGCTATGGATTTTATACATAAAATGTGAGAAATTAGGGGTATTATTGTATAGCGGAAGGCCAAATTTCAGACCATTTCTTTAGCTCCAGTTTTCAAGATTTTTAAAGATGAAAATTTTCGGATGTCTAGCATGCAATTAGATCTAAATTTCAGACTTAGAATTGCTTCAGAATTTGCATAATTGAATAAGGAGTGTTTGAGGATGAATTATATGAATAATCCAACCACATCTCTTGCCGCCATCTACGTGATTTAGAATCTAAATTCAAACCATATTATTATTAGCTAATGATCTCATGATTTCAAAAATAAAATTGACTCTAGTTTCGTATTAAACAGTAAGCTCCACACTTCTTGTTTGCCATTAATTCCCAATAATTTTATAATAAATTTAAATGATTTGGGGCAAATTGATGTTATCTTATATGGACATTTTGGTAATGAAACAAGAAAAACAATGCTTTACAAATGAAAATATGATGATGAGATCTATCAATAGTCATTAACCATCTTCAGAGCCAACATTTCCAGTGATCAATCACTCCCTCCATCGCAGAAACTACTTAGAGTTAGAACACAATTCCTGACTGATTTGTCAAAGAAAAACAAAATTTCAGATTTCAACTATGGTATTAACAATTTTTGCCCCATTGATTGTTGTCCTCTAGGGTTCTTGGTCCCCTTAAGATATGGTTCAAACATCTAAATCTGTCAATTGCAAATTGGCATCAAAATGGGACTAATGCTTTCATTTTGAGAAATGATTGTCTTATACCCCACTCAAAAGTCTCAGGTCACTTGGAACTGAGCTAAAAAAATATTAGATCCAACATCTTTGAAATTTATCCAGGAAGGATAATATGTTCCCCTGTACTTTGTGCGAACCATTATGGCCCCTTATGGAGCACCAAAGTGTCACGATTCAGAGCTTAGTCGTGAACTATTGCTAAGCATGATAATAAATTTAAATATTGATGTTTGTAGCTTATGCAACCACGAAAACAATTACATGCAAAATCCCTTTAAAGAAATATAGAAAAGATCTAGTGGATAATACACTCCATAGATCTTCTGTGAACTAGACACACTCTTTCTAGCTACCTTTTAACACCTAGTGGTCTTAGCAGATCAAACCATAGCAAACATATAATTGTATATTCAATAATAAATATATATAGTATAATGATCTGTATTTTGACATATTCTTATGTAAGATACAATTTATCTACTCCTGGATACTTAGTGGTTTAAATTGATCAATGCTTACTTCTAAATCTCATTGTTTAAGGATGAAAAGAATAGGGGAGTTTTGCATTAATCTAGACTTGGCTCCAGATCCAATAAATAGCTGTTAAGTTCAAAATTTTATAAATAATAACATGTGATCATAAAGACCGAGTATCTTCATGAATTAATCCTTCAGGTATACTTTACTAGCCATAGATCACTATTGACAAAATTAATGACAAAAGATCTACATCTATACAGTCAACCATAGAAAGGCTTGAGAAAGGATGAGTAATCAAGTCAGCGAAGGAGACAGTAAGAACTGCTGATCTTGTGAGACGGAAGCTTCTGACGGCACAGAACCACCAGAAGAGCTACGCAAACCGACAAAGAGGATATTTGGAGTTTCAGGTAATCCAATCATTTTCTCTTAGTCAAATTGTATATATAGCTTATTGAGATTCAACTTAATCTCACACTAATGAAATTCATGTAAATACATGTGGGAGATTGGGTGTTGTTGCGAGTATCTCCCATGAAGGGAAGACATTGATTCGATGTTCGTGGCAAGATGACGCACGATATGTTGGACCGTTCGAGATTCTTGCTCTAGTGGGGAAGGTGGCCTAACGAATAGCCCTTCCTCCACATCTTTCTGCCATATATGATGTCTTCCACATATCCAACCTGAGGAAGTACGTATACGACCCCAGACACGTCATCAACTATGAGAATCTTGACGTGGAGACCGATTTGACATACGAGGAGAGGCCAACGCAGATACTTGACGGTGACGTGAAGAAAACTTCGCAACAAGGAGATTCCCTTGGTCAAAGTGTTGTGGCATCGACATGGAGTCAAAGAAGCGACATGGGAGACCGAAGTAGACATGCGAGCTCGATACCCGCAGCTCTTTTCATGTAACTATCATAACAAGCCCTCATAATTATATATATGTTAAAAGAATATGGCTTGTTTTTCCCTTTGAGGTTTTTATGGGTTCAAACTCCATTGAGTTTTTTTATGACCAGATGAAATTCAAACAAGACACAAAGTAACCTTGAATTGAGTCTTGAGGATGAGACTCCCTTCGAGATTTTTATATTTGTAATAAAAAAATCTAAATAAACCAAACCCGGCCCGATTAGGGTCCCATTAAAGGTACTAAGCCTTCTCCCACTATAAGTAGGGTCGGCTACATGGATTCTTGCTCAAATCCATGTTGAAAGGTTCGACTATTTTTTGCGCTGGTCGTCGACTACCTAACGCAACCCATGCAAGAGTGGGATTTGAACCCTGGTCTTTTGTATGGTAGACACACTGTACTACCACTAGACCATTAAGTGGGTCACATTGCTCCAGTAAAATTTATCAATCAATATTAAGTAACCTAAACTGATTAATTGATCGTAAATCAAAAGTCATTCTGTTGCAACAAACTAAAAGTCGGGCGCATCGTAATGCATGTCAAGGAAAAGCCGCGACGCAAATTGGAATCCGTAAAACAAACGAGACCACCAAAAATCTGATTAGACGAAATAAAATCAACGGAATCAACCGTCCGTCAATCGGAGATCAACTGATACTTTGAAATCAAAAAATTTAGTCATAAATCAAAACCGTATCTCGAGAATTTTGGGTATTCATACTCATTTTGATTGTCGTTCCGAGACAGTCAAAATGAGCTATTGTTCGTCGAAATTCGAGACTCGAAGTGTGCATACAATCAATTTTAACACCTTAAATAAATGAGAGAAAACATCTTTATAAAAATAATAAAATTAAAAATTTACAATTTTCTGCTGCTATTGTAGCTGACTGTACTATTGTTGTTATTTGTCAAAATCAAGCACCAACATATATATATAATTATAATTATGACATCAGTAGCTGACATCAACCTGTTGATATCATTGTTGATGTCATGGCTGATATTAAAAAAAGAATCCAAGGAAGGTTCCACGAAGAAACCTCCCTTCTTTTCTTTCATATTTCCCCAAAATCCTAATTGTTTTTTTAGCCGAGAGGGAGGCCATCGTTCTTCCCCCTATTCCAGCAAATCAAAGGAATTCTGGAGCCCCTACAGTTGGTCGAGATTGCTGCAACGGACGGCAGGAAGTTGTTGGGTTGCTGCTTCTTGCTCCATATTCCAGCCCTACATACTTGTGATTCCCAAATGGAGATCTTTCAAAAGGTATAACCCCTCCCTTCTAATTGTTGTCATGCATGAATAAACTCCTATCTTTGCTGTCTTAAGCATTCTTCATGAAGTTAGCTACCAATCATTATCTACGTTGAGATTGACATAGAACTTATAGTCTGCATGTCATCAATTACACCGACAGTGTAACTCTTGTACCTTGAAATAGGTCTTAAGAGCAATCCTTTTTCCTAACTATCTAAATGATTTAGATTCTTCTTTCAAAATTTCAATACAATCTTCTATAATTAATGATAAGGATTTCCCAAGACACATAATATTTGGGCATATGATTACTGGTTATTGAACCAAAAATCCAGTTCGACGTTTTTAGCATCAGTATTAACTTTTCAACCATAAAAACTAAAATTGGGAGATGAACCTACAATTAATCGTACATTTTCTGTAAATACTTCAAGAAGGAAAAAATTAGTTGTGAAGAGAAAGTATCCCTCTTGTGATAATGTATGGGTAATCTCTTGTTAGATCTGAAGCCTAGATAAAAAAATAAATAGGTAGGATCGTAGAACTATACTTTAGCCGACCCTACTTAATTTTGGGAAAGGCTATGTTGTTGTTATTGTGTAGGTAGGACCGTAGAACTGTACTTTAAAGAGAGAGCCTTCGTTTGAAAAAAAAAGGATATTCTCCCTTTGTAGGTGATCACCCATTAGTTCCATTTGTTGCAACTTGCAACTTAATTAATAACTTAAGTACTTTGATCATGAGATTAAAGAGGACCTGTCAAAAAGAGAACTTGTATAGAATAGTTTTTTACTTCCAATAGTTGCTTGTACAAATTCAATTGAGTTCTTTTTTTACATGGGATTGAAAGAGATTTCTAATCTAAAAAGCTGATGAATAATTTTACGGTATATGCATACTGGGTTGTATACTTCTATATTAAATTGTATGTTCCCACATGACTAATCATAACTACTATATTATATAGGTATCCATTAATTAACAAAAAATAATTATATCGGGAATCATTGATCAAGTGAAATTGTTGGAAATCAGTTATCAAGTGAAAATATTAAGAATATGTAATGACTGACATTTAATTGTGACGGTCATGGTGACCCTTACACCTGACCGAGTGAGAATGCGGTGACCCTCAACTGGGTGGAGGAAATGAAGCCCAGTCAGGGCAGTGGTCGTTTAATGAGCGGGTCTAAGATCCCAATCCTTTTACGGTTTTTACGCGAGCTCGTAGTGTTTTTTACGCCTCGTTGGGATCCTGACTTTGATCAGTTCCGTTGACCCTCTGTTTTAAGGTACCTAATCTGGGGGTCCCTCGGTTATAGTTTTCTTTACGATCTCGTTTGCCCGTACCGATTGGACCGATTTTCTAGAGTGACTTTTTTCAGAGAGTCTCTCACACCTATCTTAGTGGTGTAGTTTTGGAGTAGACTTATCCCTCTAATGGACTGCCTTCCACTTATAGGGCGAGATGGAAGGGTCTCTTAGGAGGCTATCTCACCTCTTGAGTTTTGGTTACCGTTCCGCCAACAGGCTTGATGATGATTATAGTTTGAGTTTGGCTAAGTGATGAGATCAATTATAGTTGAGTTTGGCTAGTGTTGAGATCAATCACAATTGAGTTTGATTAGAGTTAAGATCAGTTACAACTGATTTGACTACAATTGAGATTGGTAAGGAATCATCATTTATCATGAATCATCGATAACTAATCGGATACTAGAACTACTACTACGAGTTATAGATAAGTTAGTGGATGTGTTGGGAACTTATTTAGGATGCATTACACTCCACTGCATTCCTATGGAGGCACCCCAACCTTAAGGTACTCTTCACACCTTAGAGTTTTAATGTGAGGTCACACTCAGCCCAAGACTACAGACTATCCACTAAACTTGAGAAGTTAGAATAAAAAATCAGATCAGAACCTCATCTTCTCACTATCAAAATCCATAAATATGATCTCTGAATGACAAGAAAATAACATATACATATAGGCCATCAATTAATATATATATATATATGAAAGGTTATGGGGCAACGGTAATTATGGGGAATACATACAAAACAATTGAAAACTATTTTTTCACGCATACAAAAAAGTTGAAAGCCATTTCCCGCGGAGGTAGTTTTATTAAATTCAAATATCAATATCTTTCCACTTGATTTCTCTTGGACACATTAAATTATTGTTATTATTAATATTCTGGGATGTACACAACAACCATTGATATCCTTTTGATTCCTTACATGTTTGGAAGGCAAAAAGCCTGCGTCGCAGTATCAGATTGATGATCCCATGCATTCGCTACTATACCCGACGGTACAATGGTTACAATTTTTGGTTCAGTTTCTCTAATAGTGTTTTTTTCTCTTCTATAAATTTTGAGATACATGTATACATTGTCAGCTTCTTTTGTTACTTGTTGTATATATATGGAAATTAATGAAATGCAAATTGGTGGTAATTTTTGTTATCTCAGTGGTTGTTACATTGTTTGTAAATATCAAATGCGAAACGCGAAAATTTTCTCATCAATTCCATTTTGTCCAATGCTATCATTATTGAATGTAATACTGTTAATAACATGCAAATGGGTACCCGGATCCGAGGGTCTCACAATCTGATATCAGAGCCAGGTTTCGATCCTGAGACCTATGGGTTATGGGCCCACCACGCTTCCGTTGCGCCACTCTGATTCGGGACGCCCTTGTATCCATGTACCCATTTGCACGACATTCACTGTATTACATTCAATAATAATCGTATTAGACAATATGAAATTGATGAGTTATTTTTCACGTTTTGCATTTGACATTCATAAACAATGTAACAACCACAGAGACAATAAGAAGTGCCACCAATTTGCATTTCATTAATTCTCATATATATACAACATGTAACAAAAGAAGCTAACATTATATATGTATATATTCCAAAATGTACAGAAGAGAAAGAAAAATACAATTAAAGAAACCGAACCAAAAACTGTAACAACTTTGCTGTCAGGTATAGCAACGAATGCTCGGGATCATCGATCTACTATTGCAACGCAGGCTTTTTGCCTTCCAAACATGCAAAATCAAAAGGATGTCAATAGTTGTTACGTACATCCCAACATATTAATAATAACAAGAATTTAATGTGTCCGAAAGAAAGTAAATAGAAAGGTATTGATATTTAAATTTAACGAAACTAACCATATGGAAAATGGTTTTCAACAATTCTATATGTATGCCCCATAATTACCCATTGCCCCATAACCTTTCATATATATATATATATATATATATATATATATATATAGGAGAAACTTCAAATGAGGTGGGGTCTCACCGATATTGTGGTGAGCCCCTCCATCTCATCCATTTAATTTAAATCACATGGATGTGATTAATTTCACATTAATTACATTATTTTAATGGTAAAAAACTCATTTTGGTCATTTGTCTAATTCTAAATATAGAATGTGACAACTAAATTTCCTAATATCTCTCTCTCTCTCTTGATTAATCCCAGCCCAACCGCCTCCTCTGCCCCCGTCCTCCCCCCGTCGCACGTCCTCCATCTGTCGGCGGCCTTCCTCGGCGCAACGTCCGCCTTCCTCTACGCACACCACCTCGCCACCAGCCGCGGGCCTGCGCCGCTACCAACGCCGCCTGTGTCCCACCGCCCAGCACATCCGCGCGCCCCCAGGCGGCCGTCCCTTTGCGCGACCCCCGCACAAGGCTCCGCGCGCCCCCAGCTGATCCCCTCCAACCGTCGGCCTTCGCGGTCGTGCGTGGTCGCCGCCCGCTCCTCCCCGCGCCTGCGCCTCCTCCTCCAAGGCACCGTCGCGCGGCCCTCCGCCCCGACCTCCTGCGCCGCGAACAGCCGCGCCACCCGCTCCGATCTCATCCGCCGCCGGCGCCATTGGAGAAGAAGGGAGGAGGCGGCGCCCACCTGCTTGCCTCCTCTTTGCCCTTTGAAGAAGATACGAAAGGAAAAAAACCCTAGATGTGGGGTTTTGAAATAAGGAAAAATCTTTTGGCAAAATTATAAAGAAGTATTCAACTTATTCGAAATTTCAACTTATTCGAAATGCGCGGAGGAGGGGTCCCTTAGCTTTTTTACAAATCGTAGTTTTTTTTACAAAAATGGGAATGTTTTGTGCAAATATTGAATATTTTTTACAATATCATGTCAATTTTTTACAGTTCCAATATCTAACAGTGTACCTATTTTTTCAGAACTCTACAGAAATATTACAAAGTGATCAGTTCATTTTACAAATAGCGCCTAAAATTTACAAAGTGATCAGACACTCTTACAAAGGAGCGAGATTTTGTTACATTATCGTATAATATTTTTACTTAACTGATATTCAGATTTACATCTTTATTTACATTTTTACAAATCTCAATGTTTTTAAAAAGTTGTTTTTATCGTGTTGTGCGTTGTAGGCGGCAATCGGAAACGATCAAGAAAATACCACAAATGCTTTATTCAATTTTTAATATCGTGGTTTTTGTTTATTTTACTTGGGCAAGTCCCAAGGTCGATCACAAGGAGGCAAAGGAACAACCTAGAATTAAGTCTATCAAAGTTCGTGTTCGGTTTTCGAGGCGGTCTTTTTTTTGGAATTTTAAATGCAATAAAAGATGCACAATGCAACTTTGGCCTTATTTTAGGGACTAAACTGTAAATTATGTTCAAATGATGTCCGAAAAATACGAAACTTAGCCACAATGTAAACTATAATGAAATGGATGCACTGCAATTTTTTTGGAATTTTTGGATGAAATATGAATTTTTTATGGATTTTTAAATGCAAACAAAATGATTTGTAATATTTAATTTTAATAAATATCAAACCTACTTATTTTCGAGAATCAAAATTATCTGAGATCTATCACTAGGTGACGGATCTCAGAAAAATCCTAAACCTCGAAAATGTGGGGTTTAATGTCTATTAAAAATTAAATACTAAAATGTGCAAAATGATTTTTACAGGACAAAATATGCATGCAAATGAAAATCTTTTTGGGCACAATGTTAAGAATAATTAACTCTACAAGATGTGATTTTTCGGGGATTTTTAGAGCAATGGTTAATCAACTATGAATTTTAGAGCAAGAGATGGGCAAAATACGCAAATTTTCATAAAACAATTATTTATTAATTAACCATCAATCACAAAATTACCCACAAGATGTCAAACAGTAGAGAATTAATTAACGAACATCATGCTATTTTTAGATTAATTAAATAATGTAAAGAAAAGGTCTAGAATCACAGGGGAACACAGGGGTACAGACGCAATATAAATAAATAAATAAACATGCATAGGGGGACTTGTTTGTAATTACCTATACCCCAGAGGGTATTTCTGCAAATTTCCCAAGGACGCACGTGCCTTGCGCGTGCTCCTTGGGCGGCTGAACTGAGGCGCAAATATGGGAACTCCAGGGGGAAACTTTGTAAATTGCCCAAGGGGCACGTGCGAAGCACGTGACCCCTGGGGGTTGCTTGCTGGGGACGTTCCCCCACGCACGTGCGAGGGGCGTGCGGGGGGGCCTCGGGGTTCGAGCCCGGCCGATCGGCGTGGAGGACCTGGCGGAGTAGCGGAGGGTGCGGCCGAGGGCTCGACGTCGGCCTCCCTCTGGCCGACACACGGCCTAGAGGGCGGCGTAAGGGGCGTCGACCGGCAGCAGAGCTCCGGTGGCGAAGTGGAGAAGATGGAGCTGGCGGCTGCCGTCGGTCGGTGGCGTGATGTCGGTGAAGGGCGGAGCAGCGGCGACGTGTGACGACGAAGGTCGGAGCTTGGGCCAGAGATGACGTCGATGAAGCGGTGGCGCACGGTGGAGGTCGGAGTAGGCTCGGCGAAGTAGTTGTCGAAGGCGGAGGAGCTCGGTGGTTGTGCTCCTGCGGCAGATGGCGAAGGCGGTGGTGGGTGTTGTCGATGGTAGTCGAACGGTGGAGCGTCGTTGCGGAGTCGGTGGCGGCGTTTGGAGGCGGAGTCGGTGAAGCGTCGTTGGGCTCGACGAACGGAGTCGGAGCAGGAGCAGCTGGCGCGGTGCTGCGGCGAGCCCCTTGGTGGCTCGGATCTCGTCGAGGAGGGTGGTGCTCGGGCTGTCACCACCGAGCCCCCCCTTCACTGTGCAGTCGAAAACGTGTATGGTAATTGAACTTTAACGCAATGGAAAACATGCGTGAATTTTACAAAGAAGGGAGATTCAGTTACAAAGATTCACGGATTTTTTACAAAACAATCATACACAATTACAAAAAAGTTGCAGCTTACAAAGAGGAAAAATACTCTTACAAAAAACTCACTGAAATTACAAAATGAATGTACACATTTACGAAAATTATACAACCATTTACAAAATAAAATTACAGTAATAAAATGAAATCATTAATGAAATTTTACAAAGACTATAATATTTTTTACAAGCACTCGTTGTAATTTACAAAACTGTTGTTGATTTCAGATCGTTTGGAACAAAATCGGAAATTAATCAATAAATGCATTTGTGAAAATACCAAATCGAGAAAAGCTTATAATGGCAATTTGAAACTAATAAATGAAACTCGAAATTAATGAAATCAATTTGACGAAAATGCCCTTTTGGAAGAGGTTTTTGATTCAACCATCAGATAGAGATCTGACGAATCTGGTCGATGGCTCACCACAATTTCGGTGAGACCCCACCTCATTTGAAAGGGTCCCTATTCTTGTCATTTAGAGATATGGATCTTGACCGTGAGAAGATGAGGTTCTGATCTGATTTTTTATTCTAACTAACTTCTCGAGTCTAGTGGATAGTATGTGTTCTTAGCCTGAGTGTGACCTTACACTATTAAGGCGTGAAGAGTACCTTAGGTTTGGGGTGCCTTCGTAAACATGCAGTAGAGTGTAATGCATCCTAACTAAATTTCTAACACGTCCACTAACTTATCCGATTATGGTGACCCTTACCTGACTGTGCAAGGGTGCAGTGACCCTCAACTGGGCAGGATATAGGAAGCCCAGTAGGGCAACAGTCGTTTAGTGCGCGGGTATAGGCTACCAGTCTTTTTCTCAATTTTTCGCGAGCGCTCACAATTTTACACCTCTATGAAATCCACATGATTTATTTTAGACCAATTCTGTTGACATTGTGTTCTTTAGGGTGCCTAGGCTAGAGGGCCCCCGGTTTTGGTCTTTAGAGTGATTTATCCCATAAAGTCTCCCCCCCCCCGTCTTAGAGGCATAGTTTTGGATTAGGCATATCCCTCTCCTAGACCGTACTTCCACTAGGTGGGCGAGATGGAAGGGTTTATTTGGAGGCTTCCTCACCATTTGAGTTTTGATTATTGTTCTTGTGAGCTTGGTTTCCATTGCTAGTTATTGTTCCGCCAATAGGTCATGGCAAAGAGAAAAGATCATATTATGAAAATCATATTTATCAGATTAAGATGTACAGCCTCGGTTGTCAGAGAAGCTAGTGGACGTGCTGACAACTTAGTTAGTATGCATTTTACCTCATCGCATACCTATGAAGGGACCCCAACCCTAAGGCTTCCTTACTGCCTTAGAGACATAATGTGAGGTCTCACCCAAACCACGGCCACAGTCTGTCCAATAAGCTTGAAAATTTCAACAAGAAAAGAATCCGAACACGAGATACATAATCTACACTTAGTTAGATCCATCCACGTGACTCATTAATATCGGAAAGAGATCTAGATCACCTCGATCATAATAAGCTTTTTATAAATTAAAGAATTTGAAATGGGATGGGAAAGAACGGAAATCTTATAGGATTTTATGCAAGAGACCACAATTGTTAGATAGAGGTAGTAGACGTATTGGAAACTTAATTATGATGTGTTACACTCCATCGCATGCTTATGGAGCCCCCCAACCCTAAGACATTCTTCACGTCTTAGAGTCATAGTGCGAGGTCACACTCAGACAAATATCATAGACCACTAAGCTTGAGAGGTTAAATAAAGACAAAGATCATACGGGAGACTCATCATCCATATTGCCAAGATCTGTAAAACATGAATTTTCATTAATAAAAAGGTAATAGCTCATATAATCAATACATAAAAATGTTCATAATGGGTAATTGAGGTGGGATTATTAAGTCAGGGAATTCACATAAAAAACAAACTTGAAAACCAATTTCTATAGAAGTAGCTCATTGAATCTAATTGTCAAACCCTATCTACTTGCTTTCTTTTGGTGCCACTGAATTACCTGTTATTTTTAATTAATTTGATTATGCTCAACTTTTATTGATATTCTTTTCTCCCCAATGCAGGGATTACATCGCAATAGTCTGACAGTTGAACCCGAGCTTCCGCAGTTACTCTCGACAAGTACATTTGTTATAGTTTTGTTCAGGACATTATAAATGCTTTTTTTGTTCTCTTACAATTTGTGATACATGTACATAATGAAGTTCTTATGTTACGTGTAAATTTATATGGAAATTAATGCAGTATAAATTCGTGATACTATTGGTTCCGCGGCTTATTAGTTAATTATGAATGTTATTCGAAACATGAAATTCTTTTCATAAATTTCAGTAACTGATCAATCTCTGTTTCATCATCTTTATTCTATCATTTTAGCCTTAAAAACTCTAGTAAATGCATGTAAATACCGTTAATTCATGCATTTTATCATTCCTGCATTTTTGTGTATATTGTATAAAATACAGTTTTTAATGCCAAAATTATATAATAAAGAAAAGAAAAGAATAAGAATAAAATATCGAAAATATTTTATGATCCGAAACCCCGAGACCTAGGCATCTTGATGAATAGGTCGACAAGGAATAAAGTAGGAGGAGATACGGGCCACAATACAAATAAATTCCTATTTTATTTTATTCATTTTCCTTCATTTTTGGAACCTATTTTTGGTTCCACTTTTTATACCTAAAATAAAAAAAACTTTGTACATGAAAGTTGCAGATAATTAAATACAGAGAAATACAAAATTAATTTTACACAAAAATAATGTACAGATAAAAGTTATGGTCTGAATAAAATTCTAAAACCTCAACTTCCCATACCTGTATTTCTCAAATAAAAACTCAAAATATATTAAAATTACTTTAATTGTATATAACTCTTAATAAGCTATTTAATGAAGGTGGTTTCATGTTATTTGGAGTTACAGTTTGAAAGTTAGGTTTTAGACCCCTATTGTATACTTGTACCTCGAAAAAAAATCGGAATAAGGTGTGTATATTAATCTATTCACATATCATTGTTATTTATACCCCACTTTAGATTTTATCAATTGTTGCAATAGTGTTTTTTATATATATCTCGTTAAACTGCTTTGATTATATATGTGTGTTACAACTCTGAATAATTAGGTGCTAAGTTGATATTTAGCCAAAATGCTTGTCTATGGATTAGTTGTTAACTATTACATAGATAGATACATTTTTATATGTAGGTTAATTTGCATGTTTTATGTCCAAATATTTTTTATGAAAATTAATTATTGTTGTTGACACCACCATTGTGCGGGAGTAGACATTGTTCGTTGTTGGTCCATTAGAGACTCTGACATGGCCGGGTGTCGCGCAGATGGTTAATTCCACCAATTGACCATTGTAAACGGGTAATTCTGCATTACTCCCAATCAATTTTCCGTTACGACGATTGACTCAGTACTGATGTCCATTGCATTGGGGTTTGGATAGGAGACCTCATATTAATATTTGTTTTAGTTTTAAAATCTTGATTTAAGGGAACGAGGTGGCTTCTATCGAAGCTTGGGATGCCCGGTGTCGGCAGATGGTATTGATTTATATTTGATATGGATATTGACATGATGGTCATAAAATTTGTGATTTTCAAGGAAATATATTGAATTGTCATTGTTATCCCATGATGATTTGCATAATTGAAAAAAATATTGTTATAGTTCATTGTTTATTCATTGATTTATATTCCTTATTATATGGAATTGTCATTGTATTATTCTTTGCTACTCATTATATATGCTTATGATGGTATGTCTCGTAAATTATTGGTGCATACTTAGTCGAATTCGTTTGACTAATATTGATTTATAACCTTGCAACTTAACGGAGAACGAGGTTGGATTTCTCAACTAAATTAAGGAGCCATTGATTTATCCTAGTTCATTAAGATTAATGTACGGGAGTTATTGATAGACTTATTTATTTTTATTTTGTAGTTCAGACTTGATAAGTCTTTTATTTATTGGTTAATTTCCTTTATTCTTCCATTATGTATGGCACTCTAAAAATTACTTATGGATTATTGAGTTTTTGTCTCGTTCCTGGACTCGAAAAAAAATCATTGTTTTGAGGATGCTTCCGCATTTTTCCCATGTTTCGAGGTCCGGGACGTGACAACGGGGTATCAGAGCGAGTTCCCTCTAATAGTGGAAAGGGCTACCCAAAGGGACCTAAGCCGAGAGCGTGCAACTGCCACTGTCACTGGGAATAAGTGATGGACCATGTCGCAACGAGGACATTGCGAATATAAGTGGGGGAGGTTGTAACACCCATAAACCCAAATCGTAGTCCCACATCTAAAACTCACAAAGTGTGAGAGTGGGTTATAAGTGGTTGGGATTACTGCTTGACAACTTAGGCTTAAGCATTTTGGGTGGTTGTCAACAGATCCATTTGGGTCCGAACCCAACAAGTTGTCAAGGTCAGTTTTCCTCGATAACGGACTGGGGACCTAAGCCCGGGACGTTATTTATTATTCATTATTTTTATTATTTTATATTTTTTATAATTTTGTAAATATTATTTATAATATATGTGTATATAAAATTTGATTAGAAATATCAAGAAAACATAAAAATAAAATACTTGTATAAAATACATAGGTAAAATATCTATAAGTATACCTATAGAATAAATACATCTATTTATTTAATTATATATAATACATTAGAAAAATAAAATAAAAATATATTTAGGTGTATAAAAGTAAGTTATAAATATATAAAATAATAAACTAAATTAATAAAATTAAAAATAAAAGATTAAAATACATTGACAAATATGCCTATATATAGCCCCTAAAAGGTAACTTGTAATTTTAAACCT
This sequence comes from Ottelia alismoides, assembly GCA_037367405.1. Lineage (NCBI taxonomy): Eukaryota > Viridiplantae > Streptophyta > Magnoliopsida > Alismatales > Hydrocharitaceae > Ottelia > Ottelia alismoides. Next base: position 17,485 of record JAZKJV010004825.1, on the reverse strand, counting down.
CGAAAAAATAAATAAAAATCATAATAAAATACTTCAGAAAGTAATAAACATTTTTTATTTTATAACCTAAAATTAATAAAATTGTGAATTTATAATTCTTTTTGCCAAGGATTTTTCTGGTTGGTCCGCGTGGACCAACCAGATTGATCCATAGGTTGACCTCGGTCAATTCTCTGACCGAGGCCTGATCTGTGTCAGAGTTGCATTTTTGCCTATCTTCGCGTATTTTTCGAGGCATTTCCTTGCATCCTTTTGCGATAGTCTCTTCTACACTCTTGCTCCTCGTAGACTGCTCTTACACGCCCTATGATAATCTCGAGGATTGCATCGATGCACCATAGCCTGTTCATCGTTCTTCTCGCCCACTCAGCGACCCTGTACATATTCCTACCCGACCTTCCCTCTCATTTTGAACCCCTTTTTTCCCTAGCCTAGTGTTCCTCTGAGATTGGTTTAGACCTCTGCGTGTGACAGGCGCAACCCCAGCTGCTCGGAGCGAGCCCCGGCGAAGGCTTTGGCGGTCTCCACCACCTCCGTCAACCACTGATGTCGAGGTTCTTCTCCCTTGTTTTCCCGGCCAGTCGAGGTCCATTTTTATTACATTTATAGTGTAGACTTGGGCTTAGGTTTATTGAGAATCTTTATTTTGTCTTTTAACCAGTTAAGCTAGCTGTTAATCTCCCATTCGAAGTTCGTCAGAGCTGGGTGAACCTTCTCTCGCGCCATTCACTATCCCCTCTACCTTCATTTGCCTTGGAACCTTCTCTCATTGTGTGTGCTTTTTCCTTGCAGATTCCAGGAGCCAAGAGACTTCATCAGGGGTCAGAACTTTGCAGAATCATGGTACCTGGGCCCTCCTTTCTTCAGCGGCCCCATGGTTGCGCTTTGGTGCTCGCTGTGCCATTTTGATGTCGTCGTTGGGTCGGGGAACCTCCCAGGAATGTTGGAGGACAATTTTGGACCTCAGGGAGCTTCGGAGAAGGAGGAACACGCTCGGAGAAGATCCCCTCGCACATGTTCATCCCTGTTCATCCAACGGGGCTCCCAGTCGTTTGATCTTCGTTGTTCTTCCAGAGGTCGTAGGAGCCATTGTATCTCCTTGTGTCAGTGTCGTCCGATCGTCTATCGCCATTTAATCTTAGCAACATGAGCCAAAGCATCATCACGCATCCGGGCTTCGACACGTGTATAAGTGACCGCATCAGGATCGTCCGCCCGTACTACGGAGTGGGTATTTTGCTCTTTTACTCTCTCAAAATTTTGTATTTAATATATGATGCGTAAACATTCGTCAGCAGTTTAAAGTTATTTTGTAATATTGTGAAAAGACCCCCTAACTTTTGATAATTGCACTTCAGTCCAGGCCGCGTCATTTCACGTGACGCTTCACGTGAGGTGGCATTTTTGCTGCATGGCCCTTGGTTTTTTTATTATTATCATTTAGTCCAGAAAGTATCTTTGTTATTATTTTTTAAAAAAATTGCAAATAAGCCCCCAGGTTTTTGTATAATTGTATTTCGACCCTACTAGGGGCGCACGTGTTATACACGTCATTTTGGAAGTTTTTCCAGAGATACCCTTGTGGGTTTTAAATTTTGTATTTGGTCCTGGAATTTAAATATTCAGTTATATATTTCGGAGAAAATTGCACTTTAGTCCATGTATTTCATGCTATTTACAAATATGCCCTTACTAGTCGTATAGTTTCTCTTTGTTTCTTATATCTATTTCATGTATCTATAAAAGTCTAAAAAATCCACCAAAATAGGCATAGCTTCATGTTGCATTGCTCTCTCACGCCATATTTTTAATTTGCAATTTTGAAGTATTTTAATATTTATAAAAAAATAAAAAAAACATGCACTTTTTACCTTGTTAACAGTAAAAAATCCATAAAAATTATAAAAAAAATTGAAAAATTCTCGAAAAAAAGATTTTGTGTATTTTTAACCTTCAGACCAAAAATTACTAAAAAATATAAAGGAAGACTCTAAAAATTAAAAAAACTATAAAAATCTCTATAAAATTTTATAAAATCCAAAAAATCCAAAAATTCTATTTTATGTTTCCTAATTTTCTCTATTTTAATATATTTATTTAAAATTAATTTGGAGAATTTTTTACTCTATTTTATATTTTTAATCTCCAATTTAGTTTTGGCTATTTATTTTAAAACCTTATTTTCGGTATTTTGACTTTAAAAATAGATAAAAATTTGTAAAATTATCTAAAAAGCATAAAAATAGTGGAAAATTATATAAAACCTAAAAATACTTATTCTTTATTTTTTATTATTTTTACCTATATATATTATCTCTCTTACCTATATTGTATATATCTTCTATATAGCTTTATATCTATTTTAAAAGAAAAGGAAAATACAAAAATTATAAAATATAAAAAGAAAATATATAATCAGGAAAATAAAAATCAAAATATAAAAATATAAAATTAAAAATAACATAAAAATTTAAAAATATAAAAACCCACAAAACATAGTAGAAATATAGACAAATACATCACAGTCACTTTTGTGAGCATTTTTGCCCTGATCTATTATGCTTGTTTCTTGTGTTTGACACTCTACACATACTTGCACCTATACACATCTTTGTTGTAGAGTTATAATAAATTTTAACTCCGCACTTGCTTTTCATTCTTTGATCATCTTTTGTGGGTTAAGTGTTGTTTTAATCTGGATTTCATGTTGTCGATTCGACGACTGTGTTCCCGCCTTGTGTGGAACACAAGACCGCTCGATACTTGGGTTAAATAGTAACCTAATGCGATCTCTAGTGAAAATGATACTATGAGTGTTATGTAAACGGGTATCCTGGATCCGCGGCGGGCTTCACACTTTTAGCCCTAGTATGTATAATTAGTCAATCACAGGATCTCTTTTCTTTTCTAAGATCACCATGACACCTCCTTCTACCAAAAAAAGCCCTTGGCCACTAATATTATGGTGAAAGGCACTGCTATCAAACTTATAGGCACAGAAAATTATGTATTCTGGTCTTAATCTTTTATGGCGTTCATTGATGGTCAGACAAAACTCTACATCCTAACTCAAGATCCTTTAGATGAAAAGGATGCGGTGAGGATGTTGAAGAGTCGCTAGCAGATCGAAGAGGAATCGTGCACCGCCACCTAGGAATAGGGGAATCGGATGCCGCTCGATGCAGCTGGAGAAGATCTGACAAGTCGCACTGCAGTGGCGCACTGAAGGATCTTGCCTGGAGGAGGGTGGCCTTGCCCCGATTGAATGGAAAGGGATTGCTGCATGTGCGTGGTATCGCGAGGTGCGCCTGGGGTCAGAGGGAAGCGGCCAGGAGAAGTGTTGCCAAAAAATCTTGGTGCCCAGAATTGTAGATGCATTGCAGGTAGGGTTTCGTAAAGAAACCCTAGTTTCTTTCAAACTTGATGGTAGCATGATCATCAAAAAACTCCAGAAAAATTGATAATGATCTTACAACTTGAACATAAATTAATCAAAATGAGAACTCAAATCAAATCTCGAACAAAATAATGAACATAACTCCTCAGGAATCGAACCCGCTCTGATACCATATAGAAAATAGAATGCTGAAGCATATCAAAAATAAAGAAATAAAACTTGGAATAACAACAGGATTTTACGTGGAACCCTACTCCCTAAAGAGCGGGATGAAACCATGAGAGAACGCCTCAGAGGGGTGATAGTCTATGGCTTTTCTCATCTAGATACAATGGGTGGGGGTCTATATATAGCCCCCACTGAGCCTCCACATCTCCAACTGGGAGATGTGGGACTAAACTCTGGATGGGGTAAATGGATCCTGGAGAGATCCATTTACCCATCTACAATATAAGTGGCGCACAACGCCTTTCTCCTTCTTCTCCAGATCGACGACGACGGTACATCCTTTGTGTATCAACCTCCTCGCAATCACCAAGCAGAGCCCCAAAGATGGCGCAGATGGCCATAGACTACATGCGCAGGCCCCAATCCAGCAAGGTTCAACCCTGCATGGGTGATGATGACATGCAATATTTGGGGTTCCACGATGGAACCCGTGGGAACCCTAAATAAGGGTTGCGTGGAAGATTTCGACCCAATGGGCCACTGCATTAAAAAAAGGAGGGAGGAAGCTGCTGCATATGGGCTTGTTGGATAGTGCTCAAGAAAAATGAGAGCGACCGAGAAAAAATATCAATGATCTATTTAAAAAAGAGGAAGTCTATGTTGAAAAAGGAAAAAGAAAAGAAAAGAGGCACATACGAAGAAAAGCCGTACGTAAAATATTTGCAAAAAAATATGAAAAAACTGTAAAACAAATGTGAACGGTATATGTAAAAAAATGACGGCTAAAACAAAAAAAATAGCCGAGAAGAAAAATTTCATTGAGAAGAAAAGCTGAAAATGTGACGGCTTATTAGTTTCGTGTTTTCCCCATTTTATTGTCTCCTCCCAACATAAATGATGTCATGTATTCCGACTAGTATGGGAGAAAGGAGGAGTATTGTGTAGAGTCAGAGGTCTGTTCCAGATTCAGATGTCAGATTCCATACCAGCCGGATGTTCAGACACTAAAGAGATTTTGTCAGATTTCAGACTCGACGTCAGATTCTGAGTCTTCAGTTTCAGACATGCACGTGTATGTGGTCTTTTCAGATGTGCGCATGTGTGCCATCATGCTTGTGTGGTCCCCATATTTTATGTTTCGACCAGAGTTTTCATGTGAGCCATAGGGATTCCAGAGTAGAGTACCATTCTGTATGCCATGTTGGCTAGGGTTTTCATGTGGTTTCATAGGGACTCCAGAGTAGTGTACCATTCTCTGTGCCAGATGGGAGAAACTCAGTTCTCTAATGAGGAGACTTCTTCAGACTCCATTCTCAAGCGATCGTGAACTCTAGCACGAGATCCTTCCGAGATTCCTATGAGAGAGAACCCACTTCGAGGTCCCCATGAGAGAGACCCATCTTCAGAGATCTGTGTATGGATGATTAGTGATGCTCTATGTTCGACCATTTTCAGAGATGAAGTAGTTGTCCACATTTTTGTGGCAAGCCAGAGTACTCGGACGAGGAGACTCATTTCAGTTGCAGTGACTATGATAGGCGCATTATAGAGCTCATGCTCTCCAACAAGGAGATTCAGTTTACTCACACTCCAGCACGTTCGTCCTCCTCACCTACACGGTATGAGAAGCAACATCCTGGACAGCAGTCGACAGTTGTGCACATTGAGTTGATATTGTTTGTATTAACTTGTAGCGTGAGTTGAGTTTTTCTTTCTTGTTGTTCAAGCTGAGCATTGCATGCTCCAGCTTGAGGGGGAGTGTTGGAGTATTTGGTTGTGCGCCACTTATATTGTAGATGGGTAAATGGATCTCTCTAGGATCCATTATCCCATCCAAAGTTTAGTCCCACATCTCCCAGTTTGGAGATGTGGAGACTCAATGGGGGCTATATATAGACCCCCACATCCATTGTATCCAGATGAGAAAAGCAATAGACTATCAATCCTCTAAGGCATTCTCCCATGGTTTCATCCTGGTCCTTAGGGAGTAGGGTTCCACGTAAAATCCCATTGTTATTCCAAGTTTTATTTCTTTATTTCTGACATGCTTCTGCATTCCTATTTTATAACATGGTATCAGAGCAATGTTATTTTCTAACAGTGATAAAGAGTACAACAACTAGTAGACATACAACTACTTGGTTATTAATTGGATGATCAACAATATTGAGGCTCGCATTGCCTCAAATCCTGGATCCGCGGGCTCCACACTTTTATCCCTTGTATGTATCATTAGTCATTCAGATGATCTCCTTTCTTTTCTAAGATCACCATGGCACCTCCTTCTATCGAAACAAAGTCCTTCGTCACGAATATTATTTTGCAAGACACTACAATCAAACTTACAAGCACGGAAAATTACATGCTATGGTCTCGATCTTTTATGGTGTCCATTAGTGGTCAGAGAAAACTCTACATCTTAACTCAAGATGCTTTAGATGAAAAGGATAAAGAGTACGACAACTAGCAGACAGACTACTTGGTTATCAACTGGATGATCAAAAGTATTGCTCGCACTGCCTCAAATTCTGGGTACTCTCATACCCAGAAAGGCTATCGATGTTATGTGTTGGGCGTCGATACTATTTGCATGTTGATGTCACCTTCTTTAAGCAGAAAAGTTTTTTCACGCAGGTTGTGTAGCATTATCTGGACCTCCCTCCACCAATAGTTTATACTCGTCAGAGTACCTCTATACCCTATACACCAGTGTATGTACCTTTGCATGTTCCTTTTATGCAAAATGATATGACCACTTTGAGTGCTCCCACCAATGCTGCCAAAAATGTACCTCCGAAGCTTCGGATAGCTCTTCGCAAACAAAGGAGGCAATGTACTTATCACCTCATGTCACATTTTACTTCTACTGGTGGTTTAGCTAGTTGTGACAAGAGATTTGCAGAAGCTCTAAATGTTATTTCCATCACCAGAGATCATCGTAGTGAAATGCAAGATCATAGTTGGTGGCATGTCATGGATGAAAAGATGGATGCACTTACCTCCCGAAGCACGTAGGATCTTGTGTTGAGCCCCTTGAAGGTTCGTCACATGGCTTGTACATGGGTCTTCATGACCAAATAGTCATCTGATGCGTCTATTGACAGGTTGAAAGCCAGACTAGTTTCCAAAAGGTTCACACAAACCATTGGAGTTGATTATTTTGAGACCTTCACAGCAGTTGCCAGAATGGGATCGATACATACTGTTGGAGTATATGGTTGTGCGCTTCTTATGTTGTAGAAGGGTAAATGGATCCCTCCAGGATCCATTTACCCCATCCATTTGTTTAGTCCTACATGTACCAGTAGTGGGACTTAGAGGTTCTTGGAGGCTATATAAGGACCCTAGACCTCCTGTATCCATTGAGAAAGTTCAATGAACAAATCAGTCCTTTGAGGCATTCTCTCGTGGTTTCATTCCACTCCATAGGGAGTAGGGTTCCACATAAAAATCTCGATGTTCAACAATGTTTTATCTTTTTTCTGATTATGCTTCCGCATTTCTATTTTCTAACATGGTATCAGAATGGGTCGTTCTTGGTTGATTTTGAAGTCTGTTCTTGAAGTTTTTTTATATTGTACAAAATTATTCCAAGATCGGGATTTAGTTTATTCTTGAAGATCTTCAGCATCTTTTTTCTAAAGTTTGTTCGAGTTCCAATTTTTTTGGAACCCTAATCTTTCGGTGGCACTCGATTCCAGCAATTAGGGTTTCGACGAACCCATAATCTTTGCCCAGCAGCATGCATCTCTAGGCACAAGCCTCCTTTCCAGGCCGCATCTTCAAGGCGGCAAGCCCCAGGAGCGAGATCTGATCTCCCGGTGGTGTACGTCCCTGGCAACGAAGCCACTTGTTCTCGCGTAGCAGCCCTCGCCTTTGCGCTCATCTCCAAACTGACCCTAGAGGCACATCCAGGAGGCAACGTAGGACACGCCCCCCACCCTCTCCAGAATTGCATCCATGGTTGGAGCCCCGCGAGTTCTAGGCAATCATCCCAAGGCGGAGCCCCCTTTACAACGCCTCCAGGCGAAGAAACCATTAAAGGCGACAGATCTCCATCCTTGCGAGCAGCAACCAAGCTATCAAAAATCGGCTGACTAGTCATCCCAATTACTCAAAGCGTCTAACTACCCGACTTGATTTGGCATAGTCGGCCTTTAGTCGGGTACCCCGAGTAGTTGGGGCGACTAGTCAGCCTAGTATGCTGATTAGTCAGCTGATTTTTGCAAGTGGAGTCCGTTTACCCGAATTCGAAAACCCATTACTGATGTTTAAGCATACCCGTAACCCTTTCGTTCGACGACCGAGCTCCAGTCCTATGTTTCCTTCGTTCGCTCGATCGCCGCATGCTCCTGTGGCCAGTCGTGCGTCGCCGTGTGTTGCTCCGATTGGCGACTGCTCCAGTGTCGTCGCCTGCTCCATCCGATTGCCGACTCCTCGCCTACCATGAATCCCTCATGCTCATCCGATTTCATCTCGGTTAGGGTTTTTTGCCATTTTTAATAATAGTTTGTTTTTAGGTTATTATGCATTTTTTTGCCGTTAGTAATAATGATTTTTTTAGGTTTTGATTTTTTTTAGGTTACTATGCATTTTTTGTGGATATTTGTTGGATGGTTCTTAAGAAGCTTGTTCATTTTTGTTTAAATGCACTTATTGGTGTTGTAGCTAGTTTGTTTTTTTAATGCACTTGAAGAAGTTGTAATTTGTTTATCATTATTTAAATGCAAAGTGAAACTGTGTAATCTTACGTGAAGTTGTAACTTGATATTGTTATATTTTTAGTAAACCTACAAAGAACTTGTATTTTTACTATATGTGAAGTTGTAACTTGATATATTTGTAACTTGTGTGTTCTTATGTGAAGATGTAATTAAAATTGAAATTGGGTGTTCTTATTTTACTTTTGAGTTTTTGACAATGTAGATGACAACACCCCCCATGAATGTCGCTTCTGGTAGCAACTCGTCCTTCTATGTGCCGCCAAGATCAAGTGATCATGTGTGGCAATTTGGATACCTTTCAAACCGTGCGGATCCGAATACGGTTATTTGCGGATTGTGCAAGAAGGTGGTGAAAGGTGGTATTTTTAGGTTCAAGCAACATCTTGCACACCGTAAAGGCATCGTGGTTGCATGTCCTAAGATGGACGAAGAGACGAAGAATATGATGATATCATACTTGGATGGTGTTGCTAGAAAGAAGAGTCAAAAAGCCATTGAGGTTGCTGAGATGAGAGATGAGATTGATATTGGCATTGCTGGAGATGCTGGATCTGCTAAAAGACATCGATCTTCTGAATCTTTGGAACATAATGTTGCCATTCAAGGAACAAGCCAGATGAGCATAAAAGATGCTTTGTCCAAGGACCATCGTAAAAGGGTTGTCTCCTATATATGCAACGAGACATATACATCAGTGATCCCTTTCAATGCATTGACCACGAAATAGTTCAAGCATATGGTGGAGGCAATTGGGATGTATGGCACAGGACTGAAGACTCGTATGAGGTATGAGATTAGTGGTCCATTTTTGAAGAAGGCGGTCAAGAAAATATCTGATGACTTGCAATATCATCGAATTACATGGAAGAAGACAGGGTGCTCTATAATGACTGATGCATGGACGGACATGTGAGGGCGGAGCATCATGAACTTCTGTGTCAATTGCTCCTTGAGGACTTCATTTTTGAAGTATATAGATGCTTCTGATGAGACACACACCGTCGAGTACATATTTCATCTCGTGGATGAGTGCATAATTGAAGTTGGTGTGGAGAATGTTGTTCAAGTTGTTGCGGATAATGCTTCGGCAAATGTAGCAGCAGGGAGATTGCTACTCACAAAATTTCCCCAGATATGGTGGACTTCTTATACTGTTCATTCTAGTGATCTTTCTTTGGAGGAGATCAGCAAAGATTCAAAAGTGAAGAGCGTAGTTAAAAAGGTGAGGACGCTGACAATTTTTATTTATGCTCACATTAAAACGTTGAGCATGATGCGGAAGTTTACAAATAAGAGAGGCATTGCTATACCAGGGCAAAGGAGGATTGCTACTACTTTTCTCACTCTTGAAAGCATTCTAAAGAAAAAAGACAAGCTCAGGTTGATGTTTTCGTCAGATGAGTGGAAGGCCTGCAGATGGTACAAGACCAAAAACGGAGAACAACCAGCGTCCATAGTCTTCAGCGCTACTTTTTGGAACCACACCGCATTTGCGATCAAAATTTTTACATATTTGGTTCATTTATTGCGTGTGGTTAGTGTGGATTCCCGCCCATCCATGAGGTTTGTTTATGGAGAGCTTAAAGAGGCAAAGAGAGAGGTAATTGCATCTTTCAATAGTGTGGAGTCATCTTACAAGTTTTTTGTGGGCACTATTATCTCCAAAACCAAGTGTAGACTTGATACTCTATTGCATCTAGGGGCTTACTTTTTGAACCCATACTTCTTTTTTACGGAGTTTGGTGGTGATGCAGATATTGTGGTGAAGAGAGGTTTTATGGATTGCATGGAAAGATTTTATCCAGATTTGGATATACAGGATGCTATCACCACAAAGGAGCTTCTTGATTATAGACATGGTCGTGGGGCATTTGGGAAGCCATTAGCCATGAGACAGAGGATGAGAAATGATGAAAAATTTGATCCAAGTATTTCAAGCATTATTTTCCATTAATGCCATTTTGATCATCGTTAATTTCATTGACTTAACCATTCTATATTTTATTAGCTAATTGGTGGTACAATTATAGAGTCGACAAACCTCATTTGAAACACATTGCCATCAAGATCTTGAGCTTGACTTCTGCATCCTCTGAATGTGAGCGCAACTGGAGTACGTTTGACTCGGTAATGACTCTAGTGACCTGCCTAATAGAAATACTAGTTGTAAATTAGTAACTGATATAGTCATTAGTCACAATTTTTGTAATGTCTCTTACAGATCCATACAAAGAAGAGATTGGAGACAAAGAGGCTAAATGATCTTGTGTACGTTCGTTGCAATTCCAACCTGATAGAACGTCATCTTGAGAAAGGAAAAGATCCACTTTCCTCTCGTGATCGTGCACATTTATGTGAATGGACCGGAGATAACAATGTACAAGCTCAAGATGAGGAGGTCTTTCCAGGTTCCGGATTGACTTGGGGTGCAGTGGCTCATGCAAGTGGCGCAGAAGAGAATTTGGAGCTGAGAAGAAGTCAACGAGGTGAACGTGACAAGGGATCTTCATCTTCGAGCTCAAATGTTGCACCTATTAATGAAGAAGAGGAGGAATTTCTATCTAAAGACATAGATGATGAAGAAGAAGATGATGATGAAGATGATGAAGAAGAAGTGATTGATTTGGATGATGACCTCGATGGAGATGAATGACTTTTTACTTGATGCTTCATGCTTGCTTGAATTATTTTTATTTTGACATGTTGTATCTGTTAGTGAACATTGTATGTAGCAAACATTTGTTCTTAACTTGCTACTTTTTTCCTTCAATTGTTTCTTTTTCTAGCTTTTATAAAATTGAAAATTGCTAAATCTATGCATATTTATGATTGAGTATATATATTAATAATTTATATATTTAAAATAATAAAAAATTCAAAACCGACTAATGTCGATTAAATCTGATTAGTCGTCCGACTACCGACTAATCCTTAGTCAGTGACCCGGCCGACTAAGTACCGACTGACGACTTCTGCAACCTTGGCTGCAATGATGCCGCCTCTCCTTGCCTATTCCACTCCTCGACACCATATCACCCAGGTGGAATCCTCTAGCAACCCTCACCATCACCAATCGGCTCCAGCAACCTTCTTCATGTCAGGCACTCCAGATCGAGCTCAGCGTGTCCTCCAGGCGGTGTGGGATGCTCTCCTCGTGCGCTCATCCATCGCGCATCGCATGCCCATGCGGTGCGTGCCCTTGAGTCTTCTAACAATAGCGGTGAACCCTTCTGGTAGCGCAAGTGCGGCTCCAAGTGGCACCTTCGATCGGCGGCACAGCTTCGAAACCTCCAGGCATAGGCGCTCTGCAGCAACCTCGATCCCTGTTGAACGACAGTCTCGATGCTCCTTCCAACATGATGACGAACCTCCAGAGCCTCCTCCGCCGAGACTTCTTCTCTCGATAGCGATGCCACAACCAACACTCAGAGAAGTAAATCCCCGTCGGGGCAGCGGTATTCCAATAGAGGGTTCCAACGAGGGAACCCTAAAATAGAGGTGCAAGTGGGATGCTTCTTTCGGGCCCATTTTGTGTTGTGAGAAATTTTGTTCTTTTGAAAAAAAGTTGGGTACAAAAAAACTAAACACGGGAAAAAAAGGAGAGGAAAATAACATTAAAAAAGGGGGGAGATGGCTTCAAAATAAAATGGCAAAAAAATGATTTGAGAAGTCGGGAAAAAAAGAGAGAGAAATGAAACAGCTTAAAAATGATAAAAAATGATTGGTTGAGAAAGCCAAAAAAATCATTATATGCTAAGTGTTTTCATGTTTTCCCCCATTTTATCGTCTTCTCCCAATGTAGTCGATATCATGTATTCCGACTAGTATGGAAGAAAGGGGGAGTACAGTGTAGAGTTCTACGACATCATACGGCATCACAACTTTCAGTTCAGATCCAGACTACTATCCAGACGTTAGAGATTTTAGTCTTCAAATGCCAGTGCAAATTCTCATCCAGATGCCTTCAGTTGCTGAGACTCTTCAGATGTTCAGACTCGATGTCAGGTTCCGACTTTGCAGTTCGAGACGCAGGAGTGTGCGATCGTCAGTTTCACGGTCCCCATCATTCTTATGTTTCGGTCAGGGTTTTCATGTGATCCATAGGGACTCCTGAGTAGAGATCCCATTCCCTATGCCATGTGGGCAAGGGTTTTTATGTGGCATCATAGGGACTACAGAGTAGATTACCATTCTCTGAGCCAGATGGGAGAGACCATGTTCTCCGATGAGGAGACTTCTCCATGCGCAGTTTCAAACTCGATAGTCAGATTCCAAGTCCTCAGTTTGACTCACACTCCAGCCCGTTCGTCCTCCTCACCAGCACGACATGAGAAGCAACGTCCTCGACAGCAGCCGACAGTTGTGCGCGTAGAGTTGATATTGTCAGTAGTGCCATGTAGCGCGATTGAGCTTCTTTCCGTTTATCCAAGTTGAGCATTGCATGCTCCAGCTTGAGGGGGGTGTTGGAGTATTTGGTTGTGCACCTCTTATGTTGTAGAAGGGTAACCCCATCCATGTGTTTAGTCCCACACCTCTTGTATCATTGAGAAAGTTCAATGAACAAATCAGGCTTTTGAGGCTTTCTCTCATGGTTTTATCCCGCTCCTTAGGGTGTAGGGTTCCACGTAAAAATCTCAATATTCAACAATGTTTTATCTTTTTCTCTGATTATGATTTCGCGTTTCTATTTTCTAACACATACCATTCTATATATTGCTTCCAACAAAGCTTGGCCCATTAACTATATTGATGTGAAGAACGTCTATCTTTATGGTGATATTGAGGAGGAGGTCTACATGATGCAACCACCGAGTTACGTAGTCGAGGGAGGAGTGTGTGTGCCAACTATGCAAGGCCATCTTTGTCCTGAAGCAGAGCCAGAGGGCATGGTTTTACATGCTCACTACAAGGATCAGCATACTTGTCTTTCATTTAACGACATCTAACAACTCTTTCTTTGTCAGACGATGATCTACCAGCACAAACATTCTCGTTGTCCATGTTGATGATATGGTTATCACATGAGATGATAAAACTGGTATTATAGAGACCATGACCTTCCCTTGGAAGGTCTTTATCATGAAAGATCTTGGCCAACTTCGTTATTTTCTTGGCATTGAGATGATACACACTATAGAGGAGCTTCATCTTTCGCAAAGGAAATATTACCTCGATATTCTGACTGAGGCAAGACTACTTGGATGCAAGCCACATGGCATCCCTGTAGAAGTGAAAAAACATTCCACATCTACTGATCCAACATTTGAGGATACGATACGGTATAAAAGCTTAGTGAGAAAATTGCTCTATCTCATTGTTACTAGGCCAGATATATCATATGTTGTGAGCGGAGCTAGCCAACATATCGAGAAACCCATGTACAGTCACCAGCGAGATGTTCTTCTGATCCTTTGATATTTGAAGGAATCTCCCGGATGTAGACTCTTCTATGGTGTGAATGGAAACACTAATATTTCTGCCTATACAGATTCTGACTATGCTAGCTCTTCTGAGGACCATCGATCCACTACAGGCTACGACATGTTTGTTGGAGACAATCTAGTTACTTGGCGAAGCAAGAAGCATACAATAGTCTCCATATCGAGTGTAGAAGCAGAATACATGGCAATGGATCAAGCCACCTGTGAGATCACTCTATTCTAAAAGAACTTGGACTTTCAGTCGCTAATTATGTACCCTTATACTGCGACAACAAGTATGCCACTTACATCGCCACCAATCCAGTTTTCTATGAGGGACAAAACACATTGAAGTCGATTGCCATTTCATTCGTGATGCACTACGAAGAGGATCGATTATCACTCCAAACATATCCAATGAGCTTCAACTTGCAGACATCTTCACGAAGGCCTTCCAAAGAAGCGCCTCATGTATTTAGTTTTCAAGTTGGGCATGATCGATAGATATGCTCCAACTCGAGGGAGAGTGTTAGAATTATTATATTTATTCCATGTAACCCTTTGGAGTATTTATGTATTTTTTCCTCGAAAAATGTATTTTCCCTCTTAGGCTCTTCAGGGTTTTCTCATTATACAAGAGACTCTAGACCTATGGAATAAACACAACAATTCATCCTTTTTCTACATAATACATTTGTATCATCTAGATATCAAGTACACACATTTTAATCTAAATTAGATATGATTACATATGTCTTTGATTGCAACAATGGCTATAATATGAATGTGTGTGTGTGTATGTATGTGTGTGTATGCATGTATGTATATGTATATGTATATGTATATGTATATGTATATGTATATGTATATGTATATGTATATGTATATGTATATGTATGATATGTATATGTATCTTCTTAAATTAAATTTTGACGGTAATATATATATAATTGTTATGAAATAAATATAGTTAGTATAGTTTTTTCTTCTGGACATCTCATATAGCAACTTCAATACGAAAAATGTATCGATGCATATGTAATCCAGTCTACTGCATTCCCATGTTATACATCTATAAACGCATGTATCTACGTTCATTTTCAAAATAGATACATATCATTTTGATATTCATAAATATCTGAATAGGTGTCCATATATTTGTTTTAACAATAGTTATAAATTTACTTTTAACCATATTTGATGTAATTACTGTAAAATGTATACATTTAATATGCCTTATTTTATGAGCAAGACATACTATACAATCATGTCCCTCCTCTTGCTGTCATCCATGCGTGATTCAAAAACTATGAAATACCTCATGAAATTAAGTAGGGTATTATGAGGAATTGATCAAGACTTTAATATAAACTAACTAACTTTGATCACAGTTTTAATGAAATATGAGAGGGGGGGTAGAGAGTAATGGCAAAAATTGCATGCAATTTAGTATATAATTCAGATCAGTTATTAGCTATTATTTCATACTTAAAAATTTGAGGAATTTGGGGATGAATAGTTTGAGATTAAGTTAAATTTGGACTATGAATAGCTATGCATTTTATACATAAATTGTGAGAAGTTAGGGGTGTTTTGTATAGAGGAAGATCAAATTCAGACCAATTCTTTAGCTCCAGTTTCTAAGCTTTTAATGATGAAAATTTTGGAATGTCTAGCATGCAATTAGATCTAAATTTCAGACTTAGAATTACTTCAGAATATGCATACTTGAATAAGAGTATTTGAGGATGAATTATATGAACAATCCAACCCCATCTCTAGTCGACATCTATGTGATTTAGAATCTAAATTCAAACAATATTATCATTAGCTAATGATCTCACAATTTTAAAAATAAAATCGACTCTACTTTCATACTAAATAGTAAGCACCACACTTCTTGTTTGCCACTAATTCCCAATAATTTTTGTAATAAATTTAAATGATTTGGGGTAAATTGATGTTATCCTATTTGGATATTTTGATAAATGAAACAAGAAAAACAATATTCAATTACAAATGAAAAATATGAGGATAAGATCTATCAATAGTCATTAGCCATCTTCAGAGCCAACTTTTACAGTGAGTGGTCATTCCATCGCAGAAACTACTTAGAGTTAGAACACAATTCCCGACTGATTTATCAGAGAAAAACAAATTTTCAGAATTCAATTGTGGTATTAATCATTTTACCCCATTGACTATTGTCCTCTTGGGTTCTTGGTCCCCTTTAAGATATGGCTCAAACCATATAAATCTGCCAATCGCAAATTGACATCAAAATGGGACCAATGTTTTCATTTTGAGAAATGACGTCTTCTACCTGAATCAAAGGTCTCAGGTCACTTGGAACTAAACTAAAAAATATATTAGATCTAGCATCGTTGAATTTATCCAGGAAGGATAATCTTTTCCCATGTACTTTGTCCGAACCATCATGGCCCCTTATGGAGCACCAAAGTGTCTCGATTCAGAGCTTAGTCATGAACTAGTGCTAATCATGATAAGAAATTTAAATACTAATGTTTGTAGCTTCTGTAGCTACAAAAACAAGTACATGCAAAAGCCCTCCAAAGAAATATGGAAAAGATCAAAAGGATAATACACTCCATAACTTATATGAACTAGATACCCATTTTCTAACTACCTTTTAACACATAGTTGTGTTAACAGATCAAATCATAGAAAACCTATAATTGTATATTCATATATATATATATATATGCGGTATAATGATCAGTATTTTGACATATTCTTATATATGATCCAATTTATCTACTCCCGGATATGTAGTCGTTTAAATTGATCAATGATTAATTCTAAATCTCATTGTTTTATAGATGAAAAGAATTGGAGAATTTTGCATTAATCTGAACTTGGCTCCCAGATCCAATGAATAGCGACAAAGCTTAAAATTTTAGAAATAATACTTATGACTATAAAGACCGATCAACTCATGAATTAATCATTTAGGTATACTCTACTAAACATAGATCACTATTGAAAAAATTAATGACAAAAGACCTAGATCTGTACAGTCAACCATAGAAAGGATTGAGAAAGGATGAGGATTCAAGTCAGTGAAGGAGACTGCAAGAACTGTTCATCTTGTGAGAGGGAAGCTTCTGGTGGCACAAAACTGCCAAAAGAGCTATGCAGACTGGTGGAGAAGAGATTTGGAGATTCAGGTAATCCGATCCTTTTCTCTCAATCAAATTGCATATATGGCTGATTGAGATTCAACTTAATCTCATACTAATGAAATTCCTATAAATACAGGTGGGAGATTTGGTGTTGTTGCGAGTATTTCCCATAAAAAGGAATACAGAGATTCGATGTTCGTGGCAAGCTGGCATTATGATATGTTGGACCATTTGAGATTCTTGCTTGAGTGGGGAAGGTGGCCTACCAAGTAGCCCTTCCTCCACATCTTTCTGCCATACATGATGTCTTCTACATATTCAACATGAGGAAGTACGTGCATGACCACCTACATGTCATCGGCTATGAGAATCTTGATGTGAAGACTGATTTGACATACGAGGAGAGGCCAGTGCAGATACAGTGTTATGAAGTAAACTTCATAATAAGGAGATTCCCTTGGTCAATGGGTTGTGGCACCAACATGGAGTCAAAGAGGCGACATGGAAGATTGAAGCAGGCATGCGAGCTCGATAACGTAGCTCTTTTTCAGGTATCTATAAAAACAAGCCTTCGTAATTATATATATGTTAAAAGATTATGGCTTTTTTTTCCCTGTTGAGGTTTTTATTGGA